>PVKS010016197.1:0-44412 GCA_004027875.1 Aplodontia rufa
TTCATTTTGTATATGATATGTCTTGGTGAGTTTCTCATTTGATTAGGCCTATTTGGTGTTTTATAAGCATCTTGGATGTGATATTCCGGATCAGTTGTAAGATGGGGAAGGTCTCGGTTATGATTTCACTTAAAGGTTCTTGATGTCTCTTGTTTGCTGTTCGGAGTTTTCCTCCAGGCCAATGATTCTCAGATTATTATGCCTCATCTCATCAAATATTATTTGGAAGTTCTGATTATGAAATATAAGTTACTTCTCTTGTTTATCTTCTTTGAATTCTGCAATGTTTAGCCTATTTTCATTTTCTGATGTTTTTCTTCAAGAGCTGAAGTTCTATTTTCAGTAGCGTATACTCTGTTGTTGGTATCATCCAGTTTAGATTTGATTTGGTTAACTATGTTTTTCAATCCTGATAGCTCTGCTCCATCTCTTTTTCATAATATCTATTTCTTTGTATAGTTGATCTTTCATCTCATGGAATTGCTCCCTTATTTCCCTGTAAAAGTTGTCTCTCATCTCTTTAAATTGCTTTCTGATCTCTTTCCTTAATTCTTCTCTCAACTCTTTGATTGAATTACTAATCATAATGTTGATACAATATCTTTGGTTTTCATCCAGGGCCCTGACTATGGGATCCTTGGGTTGGGACCTGTGGGGTTGGGGAGGGGAGTTATTTCCTCTTTTCCTCATTTTCCGAGTCAGAGCTTGTCTTCGTGTTACTCTTGGTGGAGTAATTGGAACTTCTTATGGCTTTGCTTCATTGTGAAGGGGAGCTATTTGGTCAATAGAGACCTAAAGATGCCAGACTGTTCTGTGAGAACTTGAGAGGCTATACGTGCAGATACTAGCCTTTGTCAACAAAAAGAGATGTGCTGATGAGTAGCACCAATAGTAGCAGTTTTCTTTGAGAGAGTTCTCACAATATATTATGATAGCAAGCAAGTACCCATTTTGAAGAGTGTCTGTTTCTTCAGATAGCAGGGTCTCTGAAAGTGGGGAGAAGAAATGACTAGGAAGTCAAGGAGGTGAATTGGGGAGGTACAAAAGCGCACCTGCCTTAGAGTAAAGTGGAACAAGTGATTAGGGGGGAGTAGGTTATTCTATTAGGAATAAGGAAAACATAGAAATGGGGTACAGGTGGGGTAAAGACTTTGGGTGAGGATGAGAGAAAAATGCTAATATTTAGAAATTCCCAGAGTACAGGGGAGAAAGAGGTTAGTATGGGGAGTGGTTCTTTTCACTCACCAGAGGCTGAGGCTATTTTGCTATCATGAAGTGTTTTTCTGGTTGGAACCCAAAGGTTTAGGGATAGCAGTTGGGTTCAGGAAGACATAGAGAAAGTAGGAGCCAATCACTAATACATACACATGGATAAATATTTACATCCACCAACACCAAATTCAGAACTAATCGTAAAGCAAAAAAGGATAAAAGAAAAAGAAAAAAAAAGAAATAAAACCCACAGTGACATTGAAAATTTAAAAATATTATACTCCAGCTGGATCCTTCCCATTTAAAAGAAAATAAGGGAAAAAAAATAGGCACAGGAAGAACAACACAAAACTAATTGTGAAAGTTCTGAGTTTTTTGCCCCCTAGGTCAACTAGTCTGTACTGGGAGGATGTGTTCAAATCTATCATCTAGCTGGGAATTCTTCACAGTTGAGCTTGTCGGGGGAGAAGCAGTTTGGATAAGTCCAGTGATCTGGATTTTCTTAGAGAATCCCCTCAAAATTCTCTGTTGCAAAGGAGTATAAGAACCTGGCGTCTCACACTTCTTGCGAGGATAAATTTCAGCTCCCCCTGGGCTGTAATCCTGAGGTGATTACTTTCTGCCTGTCCACACTTTAGAATTTCTTGGGCCTGGGGCTCAGAAGCTGTAGACAATCTAGTTGATCCTAATGTAGATGTGTGGATCTCTGATTGATCCAAGGAGAGTGGCCAGCCTGAAACTCGCTGCCTCAGGATTCCTGGTGACCCACTCTGTGTGACTTATGATCTTCAGAAGTCTCAAGAGCTGCTCTGTGGGGTTGACAGAAACCTGGGAAAGATGGGCCAGATTGTGCCAGTGCTTATGTGGTTCTCAGCACTAGTGGGCACCCACCTGGAGAGGTCAGGGCCTAGGTAGTCTTGGCTATGCACAGGGCTCAGATGCTAAGGGGAAGACATCGCTGCCCCATTTATTCAAATTCCTGAGGCAGATATCAGACCTTGCCTTTATAGAGAGTTACAGGTTGATTTTGCAGAGGCTGAAGCAGACAATCCCCTTGAGAAGGATGTGCCCTGGTGCAGCAAGCTCTGTTCACAGACTCCTCCTAGAGTAGAGGGGCTGGTAGAAGGTCACCATCTGAGAGGTTTGAGAGCTGGAGAGGGATTTGCAGTTCCACAGGGGCCCCCAGGGCAGATGGACAGGTTGGGGGGGGGCGGTAACTTCTCTATTTCTGATCATGGGGACTGAGGCCCCAAGTCACTGTCGAGCTACCCACCCCGCTCTTGCATGCTGGTGCGAGCCATTATGTTAAAGGACTTGAAAATCAGCTCTTGTAAACTGTGAGCATGGGACAAAAAGTGTTGTTGTCCGCTATAATTGAGTTAAAGTTCTTGTGTGGAATCCTCTCCTGACCTGGCTCCACCGGCAGCTACCAGAGGTAGAGAGGGAACTCCCAGCACCACACAGCCCCTTTGGGAGATGGCCAAAACTCGGGGTGGTAGATTCTGGTTTTCTTACCATGGCGGCTGAGACCCCAAGACCGTTTTTTGCTGAGCAACCAGCCCCGCCCTCAGGGAAACGTCACAATGGCGAGCCGGCTACTGCCACTCGCACGGTTAGCTGTAAGTTCGCTAATGTGAGCCATTAATTCCCAGAGCTTTATTGCCAGCTCATGTAAATTAACAGCACTGAGATCAGGGAGATTGCAGCCGGATTAGGGTAATTAATTAGGAAACTTGCTGCGTTTCCTCTCCCCGGGGAAGCTCTCCTCCCCCAGGTGTGGGGCTGATTATGAGGGCTCCACAAACTTCTTCTTTATATTCGTTAATGAACCATGCTACTCCTTTGGGGTTAAAAAAATTAGCGGGGGGGTAATGTACCCCACACTGGGAGATTTGTCATACCATGGGAATCCATGTGCATTCCTGCAGCGTGAGGTGATTCTCAGGAGCATCTCGGAGTCACTGTTGGTGGGGTGATCACCATCTTGGGGTGTCCTGCTTTGTGATATTGACTTACATAATTCTAGATGGCCACTTATTAATTCATGCAATGTTATTTTAAAACAAGCTTTATAAAAGAAACAAAACAACATAGTCTGTCTTAGAATGTGAGTTTCCTGCAAGAAAAATTCATACTGTGCCAATAACTTCTATTTTTCCATCTTCATTGTCAGTGTTCTATATTAACCTTCTTGCTTGCATTTTATGCCTGGACTGTTGCATCCACATACAATGTTTTAATTTGTACATTGATAACTCAGGAATAATTATGGCCAGTTTAGGCCTGTAAAACTTGAGGAATTTAACATTATCTGCTGAAAATCTTAATCAATCAAATTATGCTAGGTTCATGTACAAATAAGTCACAATGACTCCCACTATTATGTATAATTATAATACACCAACAAAAATCATTAAAATATTATTCTTTTGAGTTTTAGCTCACATGGAACCTAATGCAAATCTTTCTTCAAACTCTGCCTTTCCTCTAATACTTGCTGACTTAGTTAGGTATAACCATCAGTCATGATGGTCATGAACATGGAATTCCATCCTGTGCACAATTCTTGTTTTTAAAACCTTAAGAAACTAATTAAATTTACGATTATATTCTAAAACCATTTCCTTCATAAGTTGGTCTTTATTCCGTATCTCCACTACTATTGCCAAGAATCTCTTAAGTGGTCCTTTCCACTATGAATTGCACATTTCTAATTCCAATTTATCCTCAGGCTTTTCCTCTGGATATCCTTCCATTGGACTCCATCTGAGCACTGTAGCATTTCAAGCATTCCTTCACTATTCCCTTGTTTTCCTTTACAAACTGTATTTGTCAGTCTTTCAAAGCTGTGACTAAAATACCTGACAACAACTTAGAGGATGTATTAGTCAGCTTTTTTACTGCTGTGATCCAAGAACCTAATAAGAGCAATTTTAGAAGGGAAAGTTTATTTTAGAGTTCAAGGTTTCAGGTCTCATTTCAAAGAAGGCCCGTTCCATTCCTCCAGGCTCGAGGTGAGGCTGACCATTATGGTGGAAGGCAGGATCCAGGGAGCAGAGAGAGACTCCACGCCAGACACAGAATGTATCCCCCAAAGGCAGGCCCCTGATGACCTCCTTTCTCCAGCCACACTCTACCAGCCTATGGTTAACTCACTGATTGAATTAAGGCTCTCATAACTCAACCAATTCACCTCGGCCTTACTGGATTGTCTCATGTGAGATTTGGGGGGGACCCCTTACATTCATACCGAAACAGAGGAGAAAACTTTAGCTTGGTGCATTGTTTCAGAGGTCTTGGTCTGAGGTAAGAAAGAACATCACGGCAGAAGAGCGTGGTGGAAGAAAGCTGCTCAGTTTATGGCAGGCAGGAAGCAGAGGGCTCGCAGAGCCAGAGACAAGATAATCCCCAAGGGCACACTTTCCTCCAGCCACTCCCCACCTGCCTGCACTTACCACCCGGGAATCCATTCAAATTATTCATGAAATGAACTAATCTACTGATCAAGTTACACCTCTCATAATCTCATCAATTCACCTCTAAAACTTCCCACATTTTGTATCGCATGAACATTGCTGGGGATATCTCATATTCCACCATGCCAGTCTGCTTCTGGCATTGTACTTTCTCCAGCCTATATCATTCTGGGTGGTAACTACAGGCAGGTGAGGCATGACTGGAGGAAGCAGGAGATATAACTGGGGGAATTATATTTTGTCCCTGGATCCTTGCTTTCTGCCTTCTTCCTGGCTTCCACGTGCTGAACAGCTTTCCTCTACCATGCCCTTATGCCATGATGTTCTGTCTTCACAATGGAGTGGACCAACCATGGACTTAACCTCTGAAACCATGAGCCAAAATAAACTCCTTCCTCTAAGTTGTTCTTATCAGGTATTTTGGTCACCACGATGAAAAGCTGAGTAACACACAACCTTCCCCACCAGTTGCTTTCATGCTGTGCTCTGCAATTATCTAGTTGCTTAAAGAGAGAGAGAGAGAGAGAGAAGGACAGAGAGAGAGAGAAGGAGAGAGAAAGAGGGAGAGGGAGAAAAGACAGTGAGAGAGAGAAGGAGAGTGAGAGAATCAATTTTATTGAGTTTTTCACATGACTTTTGATGCTCTGACACTTAGTTGCGTATGTGGGTGCTGGGGTTTGAACCCGTGTACTAGCGCATGCCAAGCCACCACTCCAGCCCCAATATGTAACTGCTTTTTGCTCTCATACCATGTTCTCTAGTCTCAATTACTCTGCACTTGATGTTGATCTTTCCAGAAGCATTCCCCTCCTCCTTGCCACTTATTTCTGTTATATGCATTCTTCAAGGCTATATAAGTATTCTCTATAAAGCTGTCATTGATTTATTAGAAGTAGATTAAGTTCTTTTACATGACATATTTCATAAACCATCACTCTTCTCCATGATATGCTTCTCTGCTGCTATTTTGAAGATACATGAATTTATTTCTATATATTGTTTCACAGTGGGAAGATTTAAGCCTGGCATATACATACAGGCAACCCAATTGGAATAATTTTAAATAGAACACTAGGTATTAAAAAAAAACATAAGCAGGCAAAAGATGACAGATTCCCATTTAAAGCTTTGAGAGAAATAAAGACAACTACAATTAAGGAAACCTTACTTGTAGACATGCATTGGTAGGAGGGCAATTGGAAAAAGAGCAAAAGGGAAGTGCTTTAAAATGGACTCGTCATGCACAAAGCAAATATTCTATTCCAATCCGTTCTCTCTTTCTTTAGGTTTCTACTTTCTACACAATATTTCCTACCACACAACTAAAAACCATACTGCTCTGGTTCTTTTAACACACACTTTCTTCTGTTTGTTGAAATGAGAAAATTCCCCAATGAAGTTGATTTCATAGTGTTTTTAAGATTTTATTGTATGTCAATTTCAAAATAATTAAAGTTAACTTTTGTTGTACTAAACTAAACATCTTTGCATGTATTTGCACTATTTTCCCGATTTAAATGCCTTCAGAGACAAATCTGGCCTCCTTTCTTTTAGCATAATTGAAATTTAGTTATCTGAAAACTGTCACATTTTGGCCTAAATTTGTTTGCATATTTGTTTTTGTAATTTAAATATTCTTAATAATACTCAGAAAAAAATAATACCTCAGTATAAAATGTTCACCATGAGATTAAAATAATTGCTTTTCTTGTTTTCTTAGTTTTCAAACTTAGGGGGAGTTATCAGGGATAAAGAGATGGAAAATATACCAGGGCCAGAGAAATTTCAACAATGATTAACAGAATGTGGAAAACTTGAGTCAGTTCCTCTCTTTTTACCCAAATGATGTTGGTCAAATGACATCTAAAGTATGTATTAATTCTTAAGCTTTTGCATACACAAATATCAGCAAGAGTGATTTTTAAAACACAGAGGGTGCTAAGTTGCTTTGCTCTAAGTTTTAAACTCACTAGGTTCAGGGTAGGCCTTAGTTTAAAACTAGTTCTCAAGTAAGATACTGATGCACTTGGAAATGCTCTGAGAATCACTAAATTGTGCCATGGACTGTTTTCATCTCTCAATTTTTATCTGCTTTGCCTGCTATAATGGGAGACCTGTTCCTTTACCTTCAGGTGAAGCCATTCTTAACCTGACTGTTACCATTCTTTTCATATTTTGCCTTCTAAAGGACTCATTCTTGGTCTGTTAGTTTCTCCATCCTGTATTAATTGGTCTTTTAAGTGTTCATCTATTCTCTTAGTGCACGTACTTCTTCAAATTTTTCTATTGTTGTTGTTTATTTGTTTGTATTTTCACTCTAGCATGTGATATGGTAACATGGTATCTTGTATTTTTTTGTGTTTCTTTTTAAATAACCTAGATCCACAGATATTTTAATAAAGTTTTTAAAAAGGAAAAGTTTCAATTATTGGACAGTTGCAATAGTTAGACAAAAGATTTTTATCTTTATACCTAAACAATCTGTTTGATGGTCTGCCATTGTGTGAGCGTCGCCCATGCTACCAAGTCTCATGAGTGTTGTTTTATTTGGTTTTGTATTTGATATCAAAATATTATTTGCAAATAGCAATTTATCCAGTGTTTGGTGAAGTGTGAAAATATTATTATTCGTATTTCTTGCAATGTGGAAGAGTTGATACTAATGCAGAAGAAAATGCAGAAAAAGAAAAATGTTATCTAAAAACAAGTCACTGTTGGAGACAAATACCAGGCCCAAGTGAGCTGGTAATGTACACATCTTTCTGTCCTCAGATTTTTCTTCCCTGAGTCCACACTGTGTGTGTCTTCCAAGTTATTTTACCCATCGCATTCCAGACTGAAAAAGATCTGAAGTAAGTTGAGTGTGTGTGCATCTCTCTGTGTGTATTATGCATCTAATAAACTGTTTCCTATTGTGAAGTCAAAATGTAAAGTGTAAAACATATCAGAAATGTGTTCTGCTATAGCAGCAAATTTGAAATAAACAAAACCTTTTTTTTTTCTAAAAAAAGCAAGATTGTAGGAGTGCAGGGAACATTTTGAATATGATTTTAATACAAAAGATATTTCCTAGTAAAACCTTATGGGGTTTACCAAATACCTAAGAGACAACAGAAGAAAACTGTGAAGAGAACTGTCTTCACATCTGGGGCTTTGATTTAATCAGAAATAGCTTAAGCTCTGCCTCCTGAGACTTTAATTACAATGTTACTTTTGAGATGAAAATGAATACATAGAGAAATGCAATTTAGAATACACTATATATATATCTTTTATATAATATGAACAGGTTATTCAATTAATCATTAAACTGTCAAAAATAAATTGCACTAGGTATTTGTTAAAACAGTGAGGAAGACTTAATTCAAGACTACTAAAATAGAGGTCAAGGCTATAGCAATAGGGGACAGAAATTGAGCTCAACTTCTCAGAAACAAAAGGCAGGAGGATTTTGAAATTCTGGATGAGCTAAACGGAAAGCACTGGGGGACAGGGGAGGGCTGGCCAAGGCACAGCGTGTGTGGGTTGTCCTCATCAGTGTTCACTCATCCGTGCACCGCAGTTGGCTCCTACCTTCCCAGATGCTGGGACATAGTTTTTTTTTTTCTTTTTATTATTACATTTTCAAGGGATCTCTCCAGTTACTTGAGAAAAATGTTTCTAGCTGTAGAATATTTACATCTCAAAGAAGCAGCTAGCTGTAGAATATTTACATCTCAAAGAAGCAAAAGGAAATTGCCATTGAAAGTTCTCTAAAATTAAATGTCTGGAAGAAAGATATCAGGAGCTCTGAGAAAACTTTCTAAATGGACTCAACCTGAGTGTCTTCTTAAGGCATTTTTTGCCTGTGTGCATCATGCATACTTTAAATAACATGAATTATAATTCTGAACCATTAAAACTACCTGGAACACATTTAAAGTTTTTGTTTTGTTTTGGGATTCAAAACTTACTTTAGAATATGTAGCATTTTAGACTTCCCTTTTTAACATCTTCTACAGGTATAAAATGGCAGTGAGTAAATACTTTCACTAGAAGGTGGTTGGGATATATTTTTCTGTAGTTGGAGAAAAATAATCCAGAAGGTTGTTCATTTTTTATTTTTAAGATAACATGTTACTGTAGTCAGTATGATCAAGATTGGATTATGATTATGAGCAATTTTGATTTATATTCATAGTGTATAAACTTTTGCAAATAATATACTTGTGAAAATGGGGTAAACTAAATAATGGTGTTAATGCTATTTCTAATAATTTTTGGAGAGATATTAAAAAGGTTTTTTATACCCTCAGCTATATAGTTTCACCACCCTCATTGGTTTTATGTGTTTCCATCAAATCAGTAACATATCTATATGAATAATAAAAAAAGAAACAAAAATTTTCTGTCCACACTTAGTATTTTAACTTCTGTTGGTGAGATCATTTTGTTTAAATGATATGCTGAAGATTTTCAAATATTTTTCTTGTTATTTTGAAATTATAAAAACTAAAACAAAAAAAAATAAACACTGTTGTGTAGAAACCTAGAACAAAAGCACAGAGCTGAGTGATTTTGAGATAAACTTGAGCACCATCTTGATATTTAATCTTCATAGGGTTTATACATAAAACCAAAAGATAAAACACAACAAAAGTTCAATCAAGAAAAGACAATAACAAAAATTATAAAAATTTTATTTACATTTTTCTAAGGGGAAAAAAACATTAACTTTCTAAATTCACTACTGTTCTTCCTGGAGGGTCCTGAGATTTATTGTCTAACAGAATAAAATCATAGTCTGTGCTTTGAAAATGGTCCAAATCACCTGGCTGTAGCATTTCCTAGGTTCCTCTGGAAAAGAGTGAATTGAAGATATCAAAGGTCATTGGAGTAAATGACAATAATAGCTCTATGGTAATATTGATAATGAGGCATATAATGAACTAGACTTCATTTTGGAGATCCTCAGTGACCAAAAGCAGAATTGCAAATGAAGTGGAAATTCAGAGAAGATTAGTCAGGAGCAAAGAGAAAAGTCTATTCTAAAAGGTAAAATTTCAGGTTGGTTGCAATTAAATGTAATGAGATTCTACTGTTAAGTGAAAAATCCATTAAATGACAGAAATAATTTAAATAATGAGAAATTCTATGAGCTGAGACAACAAAGTCTATATATACAGAATTGATGTTGTATCCTGACTTCAGTCTCTGCAAATAACAAGGAATCTATTTTCACCATGGTCCATTTTGATTAATTCCACCCATGTAATATGTCAAATGATGCAAGAGCATTTTATTTTGACTCTACCAAATTTATTGTCAGTATTTTGTTGAATTATCACTGCACAAATTGACAGGTATATTTGATTAATTTAATGAAAGTGTGTGACTAACACTCTGAACTTAGTTTATATGTTCAAGCTTACTGTGTAAAATTGTGTTAATATAGATAATGATGCACATTGGTCTATTATCTGTCCATCTAGCTATCCAATGGTGTATGTGATATGTCAGCTTGTCTGGATTGAAGGTTGTCCAGGTAAGTGGTACAGCAATTTTGGTATGTCTGTGGGATATTTCTGTAAGTGACTGCCATTTGTATGTGTAGAAGACCAAGCTCACCAATGTGAATGACCATCTTCCATTTCCTTGAGATCCCCATGGAGCACAAATCAAAGTACAGACAAATACACTTTCTCCTGAAGCTGGCACATCCATCTTGTCCCTGAGACATTGTTGCTCTGGTTTCAGAATCCTCAAGCATTGGGATTACAGCAGTGAAACCCCTCAACCTCAACCCCATTCCTGATTCTGACAGCAGAATTATATCCCCATCTCCTTTGCTGATTCTCTAACTTGCAGATAGAGGAAAGGAGAAATTCTCAGTCCTCATAATTTTATGAACCAATTCCCATTTTATTGGTTCTATTTCTCTTGGGAACCCTAGAAAATTCATTCAATCCCTATCTATCTATATCATCTATAAAATGCATATATATATAATATCTAGAAATATGGAAATGATAATACTAATCTTTGTATTTTTGTTGTTGTTTTTAGAAAAACCTTTTCACACACGAGTGCCTCTGAGAAAGCCACTCACCTACTGACAGTGTCGTTTTTGCATTGTAATGAATAGAGACCTACTTCTGTCGTTTTCCATCTATGTGAACTTTCACAAAGCTATTACTCCTTCTGAACTTTCTCTCGCTGGTGCAGTGGAGATAGCAGTGCCATTCACATAGGACTTTTAGTAGAAGGAGATGAGCTTATTTAGAATATGACAATTAGAGGAATGAGAGCTTGAGGGGAACCATTTAGGGAGGCTTGCTGATGTTCAGTAAAATAAAAAGCTGGAAGTGATTTTCAAAACCATCTAGCCCTTTCTGTCATTTATTAATAAGGAAACTAAAGAACATAAGTGTCAAGAATTTTTTTAAGGGGGGTGGAAGAGAGAAAGAAGTAAGAGAGAGAGAGAGAGAAGAGAAGAGAAGAGAAGAGATTATCAATTTTATCTATTTTTTTATCTAGCCTTTGTTCCTCTGACAATTGGTTGTGTATGTGGTGTTGCTGTCCAAACTGAGTCTTCACGCATGCCAGGCTAGTTCTCCAACTGCTGAGCCACTGCTCCAGCCTCAAGTGTCAAGGATTTTGCAAGGTTATACAGCTTGTTTAGAAGCCATGGCAGTATTAGAATTTATTCTTCCTAATTCTGCATTAGTGCTTAGAGTGGATTTGTTCAATCATTCCACTAAGTAAATAGCATTAATTGTATGATGAGAATAATAAATTACCCTACCATGTTTTTCAGCAAGACAGTTGTGTTCCTACTCCTGAATTCTCAACATCTTTGCTGAGAGTCATGGACAAATTTCTAGTTCTATGTGTGTTTAATGGTTCATTTCTTTTTTTAATTCAGTTCAGCAAAGAACAAGGAGAACAGATGAGGAAAATGTCTATAAAGATCTAGTAGTTACCCAACTCCCACCTTTCAGTGAAATTTTTTCTCAAGCACTCCTTATCAAGTTTATTCTCAAAAGTTGGTTAAAAGATTATAATGTGTGTGTGTGTTTGCACCTGCTTGTGTGCTGAAAATTTTTAGGATATTTAGGTGAATTAATCTACATGTCTTTGTTTAGATTCTGGATATTACCAATCATTTTAATATTTTCCTGTATGCAGGGAAATAAATCTATATGTATTTAATCAACTGACTGTTTTCCCAGAAAAAAAAAAAAGAATTGGTTTTAAAACCATGATCTACAAGTAATTACATAGCTTTTTTAAAATGAATTTCAAATTTTACAGATAGCTTATAAATATAAACAATGATATGTTAAATATGCATAGAACTGGAAATTTGCCTACAACTCTCAACAAAGATTTTGAGATTTCAGGAGTGAGAACAAAACTATCTTGTTGATACACATGGTAGGGTAATTTATTATTCTCATCACAAAATTAATGCTATTTACTTAGTGGAATGATTAAAGAAATCCATTCTAAGCACTGTTATAGAATTAGGAAGAATGAATTCTAATACTGCCATGGCTTCAAAGATCAAGCCATGAATTAGAACATATTGTTGAGTCATGAGTATGAAACATTCAGTACTATAACCCCTTTTAATGCCTGTAGAAATTTTTTGAATTATACAGTGCTGAATTATGTGAAAATTTTCAAATGTATACCTCTAGTAGATAGTTATTTTCTGTTTGTGATCATAAATGTCTTGCCCAAACTAAAATACATTAATACTTAAACATAATATAATATATAAAAATGAAAATACATCTAATTTTTCATTACAACTTTGCTTAAAATCCCTGATATTCCTTTAACCTGTATATAAAATAATTTAATACCAATTACCTCATTTAAAGGCAAATTAATTTTATATGTTTTATTTAGGAGGCCTTTTTTATTAGCATTTAATTATTTCTTAGCAATTATAATCTATGCATTCTTTAAAAATAACTAATACCAAATACCAGAAAATGAAAGCAATTATTTCACATATAAGTGAATAATTCTTAATACATTATTATATTTTTCTTGGCTCACACTGTGTTTCCTGTTAATGTTTTAGCAATGTGTTCACATAGGCTTTCCAGGTGAAACAGCTAGAGATATTACAAAGACAGGTAATCTAAAAGATCATTTTCAATAACAAGCATTATTTTCATTTAGTTAATGAAACACAATTCTTGTATTTAGTAATTGAACATGAACAGAGAATAAGTGATTATATTCTCAACTTAAAATTGGTTACTGACTTCTTGAAGCCTTATTAGAATATCATTTTCTGTATTTATTCTTTCTGGACCCTAATTATTGAAAACGTCAGCAGTAATTTTTTAGAACACTCTGTCTCCTGTAATGTAGTCTTGTGGCCTGAATTTGGATAATAATTTCTTTTTAATAGGAACTCTTTAGTGCAGTTGAAATAAACTCAATTTTACAGATTAATCAGTGTTGAGTAACAAAAAGTCCATTAATCTCCATGTGAACTACAAAAATACAGCTTAATGTTCTCACACTCTGTTCAAAGAACTGAAAAATAACATAAAAACATAATGAGCAATGTCTTAACCCACTTTTCTGTGTGATATTTTTCAAAATAATAAGTTCTATAATGACTAATGAATATTTTGGTATTCTCATAATTCATGTGAAAACGTGTCTTCCACATACATGCAATGTACAGATTAGCAAGAGGTTATGTTATTATCTAAGAGTCTGGCAAAAGTGAAATCCCATGAAAGACTGACTGGCAGTGAGAACGTATTTCTGATTTATTAAGCACATCTTTCTTGTTTTCCCTGAAGTATTAAGTTATTTACACTTCAAGTGGTCGTCTCTAATTATGTGATCAATTAGCTTTGTATTTATAAGATAGGTGGGTCAAAGGGAGGTTATGAGAAACTCACTTGCTAACACACAAAAGTCATGCTGAATAAGGTATTTAAGAACTCAGATATGGAAATAATATTTTAAACATATAGGAATGGAAGGAGAAAGATGCATACAATTTTAAATCTTAATGAATATATCTCTCATCCCTCTTGTTATTCAAAGTCATTTTGTATAAATTTCTGAAGGAAAGTAATGATCAAGTTATGTGATGAATCAGCAGGGGGCAGTAAGTATCATTGAAAAAGGATTGGAAGGTTGAATATTTTCAAGGTTTCCACTCAGTGTCTTCAAAAAATCTTAAGAATAAAGGTATTTCAAAAGCAAACAAACAAACAAAAACAAAAGAAAAAACACTTGCTGTTTCATTGTCAGTATTTTTGACACCTTGTTTGGAAATGAGCTGATGTAAAAAATCTATTATCTCACTTTCTCCAGAGAACACTAGTTGAGTGTGCTTATTTTCAATGGAAGAAATTTAATATACATAGATTCAAATCTTCTATGATTAAAAACCTGGGCCATGAAGAATAACACATTTGGATTTAAGTGAACCCCTTTTCTTGATTGGGATAGCTTGGAATTTCATATGGGTGGCAATATCACCAAATTCCCCATCCAGGATGGATATTTTATCATGAATTTTAGTAATGCTATGAATTCAAAATTAAAACCTTTAGAATACAGACTATTGTAAAGCCAAGGTTTTCTAAAATAAGTCACTCAAACATTAAAATTTGTGTGATGTCTTTTAGTTTAAAAAATGCTTCAATAAAGGTATTTTTCTTTGCTTTTGTTCCATTCTCTGAAGTCCATTTAAAATATAGCCTTATGAAAATCTCACCATAATGGTATCTGATTATGTGATAGAGCTGCACAATAATAATTTGCAATCTGTCATGTGTGAAATTTTGCATTGAAGCAGATAAACCCAGGCTGCTGAAGTGAGCTCTATATCATCGCATTGGAAGTAATAGCACAGATTGTATAACAGTATATAAGAAAAACACTGTGTTTCTTCTATGATTAGAAATTTGATTACTGTAAATTATCATTCTGCCAAATGCTCTAAAGATTTTCTTAAAAATAAGTTTAACTAGGACTTTATACATTAATTAAAAGGATGCACCAAAATTGTGGAGAATTCATTAGGAAGAAAAAAACAAACTTCAGTTTATTTTTTGTGATGTTTTATAAGCACAGAAAGATTTGTATAAATATCATGCTCAGTTCCACCCCTTGGACTATTGCTTTTATTCTGTAATAAATGTGGAAAACATGATGAAGGAAATTTGTGAATAAGACCATGACATACACACGCAGAGTAATATTATCATGAAACTTCCCCTAATGAAGCTAAAAAAATAAATTGCAGTTATTCTACAGAATGACCCTCATGTGAAATTGAAATTTTGTTTGTGATTGTTGTGGTAATGAAAAGCTCACAGGTTTATTGATGCCATGGACCCAAGTCACACCTTGGACATGTAAGATGTAATGTGTTTTCAAAATTTGTTAATTACTCCTGTTGGTAAAAAAATTTCCCCAGATGCCCACATGTGCACACACACAAAAAAGTTTGTGTGCGCATATGTGTGTGGTTAAAATTTATTCATGTCAAGTATATTTGAAGCTTAACTTCAGTGGGGAATTGTTTTGGTAAGATGGTGGAAAAAAGTTTTGTTTTGTAGTGAATTGAATTATTTTAGAATGGACCACATGAAAAGAGTTTGCTTGCCTATATTTTGAGAAAGTATAGAAAAATAAGCTAAGACTCCAAGATAAAATAGATAACACAGTCATGAAGAGTTATGCATAGGGCTGGAGAGGCCACTCACTGGTACAGTGCTTGCCTGGCATTTGCAGGGACAAAGGGATCAATCCCTAGCACCACATACAAAACCGAGTGGAGGAAAAACAAAAACTAGATTAAAAAAAATAAAATTTATTCTCTTTTTCACTCTGCCTCTCTCTCTTAAAAATTAAAAAAAAAAAAGAAAAGTTTTGCATAGAGGGGAAAATCAAAAATTGGTTAACGGCTTACTTTTCTAAATCAAAAGTCCCTACCAATCCTAGATTTTGTGGTACTACTATATTTCTTGTTGGAGGAAAGGCCAATTACTCTATAGGTAACACAGATATTTAATCAATAATAATAACAATGATGATAACATAATAAATAAAATTTCTTGAATTAAAATTATGTACTGGGAACATTTTAAAGTATTTTCAAATATTATCTTCTTACATCCTCATGATAAACCTAAGAGACTGATAATTTTATGACTATTTTGATATGAATATTGAGTCAGAGCATTTCCAATGCATATTTTTTTCTGACAGGTAATAAATTGAGGACATGAGATTCAAATCTTAAAAATCTGAATTTAAAAAATTTAGATACTTTAATAATATTTAAAGAAAAATTTTAAATAGTTGGCAAATTACATTTTAATTTTCAGTTGCTGGTTATTATTTTGGTAATTTGGTTATTAACATGACACTAAAGAGCTTTCCATTAATGGTCAAAGCTCAAAGTCAACTAATAGTGAATTGTTTCCATTAATTGTTTCTATTAATTAACGTAGTCATTTTGGCTGTTACAACAGTGCTTAGAGGTTTTAATAAGTCCATTCTAATAAGGGTGAGTGAAATGATTGGTGAGATTATATTTTGCTAAATATCAAAGTATAGAGAACGGGTGCTCCAGCATTTGGAGTGCTTCTCTGGCTCTTGTGAGGACCCTGGTTCAAACCCCAGCACCACATATGAAACTAAGTGTTGGAGAAACGAAGGCCAGAAAAAATAATAAAATAAAATTGATTCTTTCTCTCTCTCCCTCTCTCTCTCTCCCAGGAGAAAGTGAAAGAGAGAGAGAGAGACAGAGAGAGAGAACCACACGAAACCAGAAAATGTTGTTCTGTGTAGCTATTCCTATGAGTAAGAAGATTAAAAATACTTGTTTATTGTTGTTGTTGCTGTTGTTCAAGGGATTGAACCCAGGGGCACTTAACCACTGAGCCACATCCCCAGCCCTTTTTTAATTTTATTTTGAGATTGGTTCTCCCTAAATTGCTTAATGCCTCATGCCTTTGAACCCACGATCCTCCTGTCTCAGTCTCCTGAGTTGCTGGGATTACAGGTGTACGCCTAAGCACATGATAAAAATACTTTAAGTGAATAAAATTTGTACATTAGTATTAAAATATTATACTGCACAAGTATTCTACTGTCTGCAAGTTATTTAGTGGTGTTTGTACATTTCTCTGATTTCCTTCTTTTCACGTTCTACATTGTTCATTTTCTTTTTATCCCATAGTGTTGTCATCTGCTTGATAGTAAGGTCCTTATTCACATTTCTGTTGGCCATCAAAATGCATGGAGTAATAAAAGTGATAGCATATATTGAACAAATACTATGAGTAGGAGATTGGTAATATATTGTATCCATTATTAAATGTAATTTTTGTAAAAGTATGAAGTCCTCATAAAGTAAATAGCAAGTTTAAGTTCATATGTTCTTAAATGGTGAGATTGGAATCACTTCAGCTACCTTCAGAGCTTAATGTGGGAGCATGGCCGGGTGGAGAGTGTGTGTGTAAACAAATAAACGAATTATTCACGAATGAATTGCATCGCTTTCACTTTCATTTTATGTTGCATGAGGACTATGTGCTTAGAAAGTACACATTTTCCCCACAAATTGTTAATTCTCACAATGAGTTTCCTTACATATTGGAAGTATTTCTTACTATTTGCTTTTATTTTTAGGATACAAACAATTCCATGGTCAATTCCGTTGTGACTATTTTGAAGTTCAAATGTCATTGGTTAAAATAAGATAAATGTACTGAAAATTTGATTAACCACAAAGGATTTTACTTTCATAACCCCATGTGAGCCCAGCATTATGATACATATTTATAATATATGTTACTCAGGAGGCTGAGGAAGGAAGATGGTGAATTTTGAGGACAGTCTCAGCAACATACCAAGAACCTGTCTCAACATACAAAACAACAACAAAAAACAACAACAACAACACCTCATAGTAACATGTTTGAGGAAAGTCTCCTCGATTTTATAACCCTTTCTTCTAATGTGCTGTGTGGGGGTGTTTTTTTTTGTATTAATAATGGTTAAAAAGTCAATGTAGTGGAATGGTGAAGTTTTTTCATTGCTTTAATTTTTAATGGCAGAAGAACTCCTTGATGAACCTTGCTGTCGCTTCTATTGAGGGCACCTTGATTCTTTCATGTGCTTGAGTCAGAGCCGGGGGTTGGGGAGCACATCCATAAACTGAATGTCTGTGCTATAAAATGTGTCATTAAGCATGATCTTACGACATCAGACACGGTAAGGTTTGCCGTGTTCTCATCATTATATTTACAAGCAGAGAGGAAGGTAGAACTTAGGTGAAAGAAATATTAATTATATTAATTTGAAAATATTTTCAATCCTTTGTCAAGCAAAGTAAATTAGATTTAAAACATTACCAAGACTTTGGCATACTAGTCATACTATGTAATAGATTTATTAAAAACAATAAAGTTCTTTCTACAGATTCTATGTACTAGACACATTAATGATATGAAATTGAAATATTCATAATTTACACATGTATAGAATGGAATAGAATGTGAATATTTCAATTTGTGATAATAAGTATTCTCTTGTTACTTTGTTTTTATTTTAATATTTCAGGTCTTCTAGTATGCAATAGCCAGTGTGAAACAAAATAAAATGTAGAAGTACCATTATGATTCTGAGGGATTCTAGAGGGATGTAGAATACCAAAGCATATCAATACAGTTAATGTGAAAATTGTCATAAAGTGGCCTTAACAAACAATTTCTATTTAAAAAGAAGTTGTTTTGCAAGCTACCTAAATTAAGAAAAATTGGGCAATGTATCATATAATCAAAAACTTAAAATGAACAATTGATTACAAATGCTTATCTTGTGCTTACCATAAGTCATAGACACACAAAGCATAGTTTTGTGTATTTTTCATTCAATTCATAATAGTGCAATGATTATCCTCATTGTATAGATTTGAAAATGAAGTCCAAGAGACATAAAAATATTATCCAAGATCAAGTAGTTACCAGTAAAATAACTAGTATGTGAATTAGGCATCTGGGTATGAGTTTAAGTCTGTATTTGCTATTCTAAACTGCCTCATCTATTTTGCCATCATCCAAACACTAGGGCATTTTAGAACTCAACAACCACTATTATCTAGAAGTTCATGTTAGTGCATATTACCACATAGTACAGAGCACTGTACCTAACACTGAACCCCAGGAAAGCAATTTAATTTCTTTTTTTCTTTTTTTGTAACTTTTTTCATCCTTTTTTTCTGGTCTGCATTCAATAATTTAAAACAGAAATATTATCTAGTGAGAGCCCAAATCACTACAATTTGATGAGGCAAATCATGAACGCGGCACAAGATAGACTGCATGGTTTTGCAGGATCATTGTTATATAAGTGACTTACCCTGGGCATCATAGAAACTGTTGATGAGGTAGCAGTGACAGTGGTTTAGATCCAAAGCTGTTATTGAAACAATCCTTGAATGAAATTTCCGGAGACTCCCAAATATGATCTTTTTCTATTCTTCTTGAGCAAATAAAAAATACAATGTTTCATATTCAAATAATAGAAAATAAAAATAACTTTTCAGGACACTTTCATACCACCATCCAGTCAATTGCCATTTTATTCATAATACTTATTCAAAAAAGAAAAAATCCTGCCATTTACAGAAACATGGATGAAACTGGAGTATATTATGTTAAGGGAAATAAGCTAACCACAGAAAGACAAATACTGCATGTTCTCACTCAGACATGGATGCTAAAACAGTTGGTTTCACAGAAAAGGAGTGAGATAGTGGTCACTAAACACTAGAAGGGAAAGGGAGAGGAGGACAAAGGGTGGTTGGGTAACAAGGACCAAATTAGACAGAAGGAATATGTTCCAAAGCCCTACCACACAGTAGGGTGACTGTAGCTCACTGTTATTTATACTTTATAGAGAACTAGAAGAGAGGAGTTCACAGTCTCCCAACAGCACACACGTACACACACAAGAAATTATAAAGACAAGAATATACTAATGACTCTGGCTTTACCTTTTGTATACATGTATTGAATCATCACTCCACACTCCATAAATATTTGCAATCAATATGTGCTAATAAATGAGTAAATAAATAGAAATTAGAGAATTAATTTCTATGAAATCAGCAATTTTAGCATCCAAATGTAAATAAGAACATGTGGTATTTATTTTTCCGTGTTGCTGTATGCACACACACACACACACACACATACACACACCGCCTGGCAATCAATGTTTGAATGTGAAAGTGTTAACATTTACTAGGTTTAGGAAATGATACAGTATAGTAGTTAAAAGTCAACTGTAAAGTCACTCTTCCTGGGTCTGCATTTACCAGTCACATAATCTTAATCATGTAAACTGAGGCTTTCTATATCCCAATATTTTTTGTCTGTAAGATTGGTATAATAATCAAATCAAAGACTGATTCAACAGTCACTATTATACATACAACCCTGCAGATAAAGGTTAATCAAAATGTATTAGTAAGGAACCCTAGTTAATAAATATGTTTTGCCCATTTATAAAATATTTATAAAAATGTGTTGTGGATTCTCTCTCTCTGTGTGCCTCTATGTGTGTGTGTGTGTGTGTGTGTGTGTGTGTGTGTGTGACTGGGGTTCAGTCCCAGATCCTTTAGCATGCTAGGAAAACAATCTACAACTGAGTTATATCCCAGTCCTGGATTCTTTTAAAAACATATATGTAAATCTTTAAAATTTTCCTATTAACACATAAAAATTTAATTCAGTTCTAAAATTGCTTTTAAATGTTTTCCCTGTCATATACCTATAGATGCCTGTTTCAATAGAAAATAAATCACAATGTTACATAACTTTGCATAAAATTAAACCTGTAAAAATTCTGTGTGCACATTTGTGTGTGGTAAGATAGGGATCAGGATTGGATTTAGTGATCAAAGGGGACTTTAAATATCTATAAAAAGAATAATTAATCTGAACTATAAAATTTAACTGGTGGCTTATAGATAATTTAGTATATGCAATATCGTCTTAGAAATGGGTGTTTTATAGCCCATTTGACTGCCCTCTATTGCTCTAGCCTTGCCCAACTACTGAGCATTCACTATTTTTATCAGACAGCATTTCTTTCATTCCTTCATAAACCAGCTGAAAAGAGCTCATTTTTTTTACATAATTGAAACTCTATTTTTACTTAATTTTACTAGGTTTGCATCTATATCAAATATGTAGCTGTAACTTTGGACTGCTTATCATTAAGCCATTATAAGTAAATGTTACATTTACATATAATAATTAAAGCAATCAGCAATCCTCTATCACTTGTGAAAACTAAAGTTTATATTCAAACTATGCTAAGGCACTGTATGGGTAACCAAAATGTAAGATAATGTCTTTGTCCACAAAGACCAGAGATAATAAGTAAGTGCCAATTAATATATAATAATTGAGATACTGCATGTAAGGGTGATAAAATACAGAACATGAAAAGCTCACTGCAAGGTAAAATTCAGTGGAAAGGGTCAAGAATGAACACTCAGAAAAGAAAGAAATTGAAAAGCAAAAGACCTCCTGTGGTTGAATGAAATCCAGAAAAAAGGAATCCACATAATTTTATAGTTTTTGAGGTAACTTATAAAATTAGACATTAGGAGATGACCTGAGCAACCCCTGAAGAAATCAGTGGGGATCAGAAAAGGGAGAGAGAGAAAAATTTGAAGGGAAAGCTTGCCTAAGAATTTAAGAGAAAAAGTCTCTGCATAAGTATAGAGTGAGAGTTAAGAGAAAGCAGCCATTGGTTTGAGACAGAGTTTTGAAAGTGTTTTAGCCTGCCTTTTCACTGCTGTGACCCAAAGACTTAACAAGAAAAGTTTTAGGAGGAAAAGGATTATGCAGGGGCTCACAGTTTAGGAGGTCAGTGTGGAGTGGGGTGGCTCCAGTCCTGGGGGGTTCCAGGTAAGGCTGAACAGCACGGCAGGCACAACTCCAGGGAGCAGGGAGCTCAAGGCATCACATCAGGAAGCAGAGCAGAGAGCAAAACTCAAGGCCAGATACAGAATATATACTCCAAAGTCATGCCCCCAATGACCTACTTCCTCTAGCCACACCCCCCCAGCCAGTTGCCAGTTAATGGAATTAACTCACTGATTGGAGTAAAGTCTTTATAACTCAATCAACTCACCTCAGCCTTCTGAATTGTCACATGTGAACTTTTGGGGGACAACTCAGATTCAAACCACAACAGAAATTTTTAGTATATAGAAATAGCAACTGGGGCATATGCATAAGTCAAAAATTGCATTTAATAACAATAATTGAATTTTACCCATCTATACACAATTTCATGCATTTTTATTGAACACTTCCTATGTTTTCATATTCAACATGATTTAATAACAACCTTGAAAAACTGTATAGTATTATATTTATTTTCCTTAATAAATATTTGAATGAAGAGAAATTTTAATACTGAGATGTTAATTTTTAACCATGATAATAAGACTTGCAAGGGTCCAATAACTCCATAAAGTTTGAGTTCTTGTATTTTCTTTTATTGTTATACCCCCTTTCCCCTATTCATTAGATGAATGCATTTATATATATATATATTAAGTACATTGTAAAAATACATAATTTTGTACATGAATATGTTACATGCACATTATTTATGATTTTTAGATTCAGTCAAAAACTGCTTTTATTTTGCCTAAGTCTTCTTCAGGATTCTAGCAATAAGCTTTCATCCCAAATGTTGTTTCATCTGTGCCCATGAAAAGATATTCTAGCTGGTAAAGATGAGCAGGGTTGAGGAATTCTGAGCTAAGGAAAAGTCTGAACTCTTGATTAACATTTTACCTTAAAGTACTGGCTCTTACATATTTTTTATGGTGCTGGGAATCAAAACTAGGATCTTTTGCTTGCCAAGCAAGTGCTCTGCCACTACATCCCCAGCCTAATATACTGGTTCTTTTACAATGGTACCCAGACCACTGTCCACAGAACATATAATCACTTCTCCACATGGGGTGTGCATTCTTAGGGGATAATGAAGTACACCTTGTTAAGAAGGAGAAAGAGGAGGAAAAAAGGAAAGGAAAAAAAGTGAAAGGAAGGGACCAGGAGTTTGGTGTATTAGTAAATGAACTACTTTTAAGTTTTTGCATTTTTTCATTGGTGTCAGCTGAAGAATCTTTCAGTGAGGTAAAGTTTGAGTTCAGTTTGCCTTTTGGAGTCTCTTCACCCATTTAGAGAATTTAAACAACTTCATAGTCCTAATTTCCAGTCTGTTTGTTCCGAAGCATCCCTCAAATAACAATCTTGTTTGTATCAGAAATTCTGCAAAGCAACTCCTCCAAATCCAAATTGTCCCTAGTGGAATTGTGCCAGATAAAAAGCATCCAATACTTTAACAATAGCAAGAAAACATGAGAAAAGCAGGTGTTTTGTTAAACGGAAGTGTAGTCCTAGAGAAAATCCAGTGAGACAGCAGAGTACTAATGACAATGCCTGTGCCCACTGTGTCTCAGCACCTTTCTAAAGATCAGCCTTTCCCAGACCAAACCTTTCAACTGTAAGCAACAACATTAACTGTGGACATCAGACTTTATTGTGTCTCTCATATGACTTTCAGTTTTATTATATGAGAAATATGCATCAACAAATAAAGTCTACAATGAAGATAATAAAAATACTCCCCACTCCCCAAATTTTCCTCATGCCGCATTATAATTCTTACTCTCCACATTTCCCCCATCCCTCTTCCCCATCTTCAGGCAAGCACTAATCTTATGTCATAGGCCGGTTTCACTTTCTAGACTTTTGTAGAAATGTAATATTAAATAATTTTTTGTCTGCTTTTTTCATTAGCATAATTTATGAGTCATTCTTACATCATTTATCAAGAGGACCTTTTTTATTTACAAATAATACTGTGTTGTGGATATGCCATAGTTTCTATATTCATTTATTTATTGATGGATGTTATTAACTGAATATTTATGTCTCTCCAAATTTCATATGTTGAAGTCTTAACCCTCACTGTGGCTGTATTTGAAGAAGGGGAATCAAAGGAATTACTTAAGATTAAATCATGTTATAAGGCTAAGGCTCAGAGAGGATTAGTGCCTATGTAAGCAGAGACACCAAAAAATTCTCTCCTCAAAAGCACAAAGGAAAAGCCAGGTGAGAATCCATGGGAGAAAACATCCATCTCTGAGCAGATAGATAGCTTTACCAGAAATGAAATAGGCCAGCCCCTTGATCTTCAACTTCCCAGGGTTTATAAGTGTGAAAACACATTTGTATTGTTTAAGTCACCCACTCTGTGGTATTTTGTTTTGGTAGCCTCAGTTGACTAATGCAGTCAATTTGTGGATTGTTTACAGGTTTTGCTATTAAAAATAAACCTATTAAAATCATCCTTGCACAAATAGAATTGTCTTATTTAGCAAATAAAAATAATAGAGCACCCATTTAAATCTGAATTATTTTTAATTGCTTACGTGTATTCATGGATACTAAAATTATTATTTATTTATGAAGTATTACAATTGCTCAATTACAAACTTTTTATTTTAATTTCATATCTCTAAAGAGTTTCCTCTCTTCAAATGTTTTTTGCATAATTTGTTTATAAAATTCCTTGCGGTTATAATCTCATGTTCCATTTACATTGCAAGTAGTTTTATCTGTTTTATTTTGTTCTTTTGTTCATTGAACATTCATTAATAAGAAAATACCTTAACCATTAGAGTTTTAAATTAGCATATTAAACCCTCTGGCATAAAAATAACATCTCTGAGGTCTATTCTTCAACTCTGATTTGTTAAAGCACAAATATCATTGTTCATGAAATAAGCTGTATCTCCTTTTCCAATATCATGCTTTATCTCTTGATCAATGATTTTTTAAAATGTTATTTCCTGACAAGATAAGAACATTGCCATAAATCTTTATTCCCTTTTGTTTCAATACCCCATGTGATGATGTCATTTGATTCCATGTTGGCAAGGTACAGTGAAATTCTTGTAAAATAATCAAATACTTCAAGGGATGAAATCCATTTCAAAAGTACTCATGGCAAATGTTATAATAATCATTCACTTAAAATTGTTTTTTTTCCCTCTAATGTTTTACATTTTAAGGGCAGTCTTGAAATTTAAAGGAAAAAATTTTTGAGATTTTTTTAATAATATCCAACAAATTCTTTAAAATAATGGAGCACTTCAATAACCTAGTTTTCTTTCAATTTGTAAAATCTCATTTCTAAAGGGATATTCAAAACTATGCAAAAGAAATTAATAGGCTCTACTCAATGGATCATTTTAAAACTCAACAATAATTTTGGGACCTTTAGAATTAAAACATAATTTCCATACTTCAAATTCACTGATAAACTCAGTTTGTTAAAGAAAGCCAAAGGGCTTTTGAGTTCAAGATAATTCAAGAATAAAGAATGGCAACAAAAACAAAAAATATTCTTATAATTATTCAATTCAAAAGATTTTAAAGGAGTAAGAATAGTATTTAATGGCAATTACTTCAATGTCAAAAAAGGACAACTTATTGCTTTAGCAGCCTTGTATATAGAATGTGCCAGGATGTCATCTTCTGCTGAATTTCTTTAATTTATTAAAAAAGAGAATCTGACATGAATACAAGATCCCTCCCTGGGGATTTGGCCGATACTTGGGGGGATGATGAGTCCTTCAGGGTATCACTAGGTCAAGTAGGTTATAAGAAAGAGCTTTCTTTGCTCAAACTTGTCTTAAGGAACCCCCTGGAAATGAATCTTTAAGTCTCACTGGTGGAAGGGATACTTTGCTGGTGACTTCCCATTTGGGACCCTGAAAGGCTTCACTGGGACTTTCTAGCAACCTGACTTCAGGTGCTGGTGTTTCCCCAGATCCGATTATGTATTTTTCTTCTCTTTCTCTCTCACCTATCACTTTACTTTTGCTCTTGCTTTTATATTATTACTAAAACAAACTCTACCTTGTGTAAAAAAGAGTGTCTTTATTGTGTATCAGATCTTACTGACCAAATTCAGCAGCTGCACACATTTGTAAGGCTATAACTTTATACCTGACAATGCCAATGAAGACGACAAACCCAAATCATGCAATGAAAGATGTCCTTGTATACAGGATGACTGGTGAACTTTTGCATAGATCTTTTTATGGATATATACTTTCACATGTGTTGGAAAATGCCTCAGAGGGGGAAGGCTAGATAATAATGCTAATTAGGTGTTTAATGTTTGAAAAACTCTCAGTTTCCAAATCTATTTTACAATTTTGTATTCTTTCCATCATGGAATGAGAGTGTTTGTGCTGTTACATATTCTCCAGAATTTAATGTAGGCAGGGTTTAAAATTTAGTCATTCTAAGAAGTACATATTTATCCCTCATTTTCATTTTAATATGCAACCCGCTAATAATTAATAATGATTCTGACATTTTTATGTGCTATTCCTCATCTGTCTGTCTATCATCTGTTTAACAAAAGTGTCTGTTCCAGTATTTTGTCCATTTTTATTAGCTATTTAGTTTCTTAAAGTTCATGTTTTAGAGTACTTTATACATTAGAGATACAGGTTCTTTGTCCAATATTTGATTTGTAAGTTTGTTTTATAGTCAGGCTTTTCCTTTCATTTAATTAGCAATGCATTTCAGAGACCAAAAGTTTTAAATTTTTCTACTTTATATCCCTAGTAATATTTTAGATGGCAGACACTGTAAATTTTTCAATGTTGGGTTTTGTCTGCTTTCCTATTCCTATAATATTCTTAAGTTCTATTCTATTATTATTCTATTATTCTATTACTTAATGCAGTTTACATCTTTTCAGTTCTTTTTTAAAAATTTATTAGATGACACTACAGAACTGGTTGATTTAAAAGCAGTACTAATTAATTTTTTTCATTATTTTCTAACAGTACATTATACACTATTTTTTCTATTCACTATCATGAATTTTAATGTGACAAATATAGGCTATATTTATTTATATACTGAGGCCCTTTAGAGGTATGTAAAATAGTGTGATATTTAGTTGTTATGGTTTAGCTATGAGGTGTCTCCCAAAACCTCACATGGAAGAAAGTGCAAAAAGTTTGGAGGTGAAATGATTGGGTTATGAGAACTTTAACCTAATCATCACAGTAATCCACTGGTAGAGATTAATTGGGTGGTAACTGTAGGCAGGTTGGGTGTGGCTGGAGGAGGTGGGTCACTGGGGGCGTGCTCTTGGGGTGTATATTTTATCTGTAGTGAGGAGACCTGTCTCTACCTGCTTCCTGGTGGCCATGTCCTGAGCTGCTTTCCTCTGCCACACCCTCTCTCCATGGCATTCTGACTTTCCTCTGACCCAGAGCAAGGGTGTTGTCTATCTATGGACTGAAACCTCTGAATCTGTAGCCCCTAAACAAACTTATCCTCTTCTAAAATTGTTCTTCTCAAGTCTTTCCATCACCGTGATGAATAATCTGATAAAGCACTGATATTTTCTTGACTCCCAAGAACCAATTTTAAACTACTTGGAAGTGATACTGCCCCAGCTGAGAATCTACTATCTGAAGCTAATTATTTAGTACTGCTGGTTTGCAATCCTTCTCTGTTTCTCCATTGAAATATTTTAATCATATTTTTGCTTGTAGATGTTTCCCATCTAAGAGTTTGGTACAGTCTTTCTGATCATGCATTATTAAACTCTGTTACCTTTAATTTGTTTTAGTTGTCCTTTCCTTGGTTTTGGGTACTTACTCCTCATTCTCACACCAATCTGAACATGTATGATGAAGCCTCTGAAAATCTGCAGAGTACCCTTTCTGTGTAGGAATCTCCATTCTTATTTCCTTCCCAGAAAATTCTGGCTGCTATGCTTTCCACAAATTTTATGTCATTTTTTAAAAAATCTGTTGGGTTTTGTCTAGTTTCCCCTCTTCATTCCCCTACTGAAAATTCTCCCTAGGTGTAAAGATGGCACAATTGCCTCATTTGTGTCTCATCTCTCAGAAAGGTTTCATTGTCTGTTGTCAGTGTCTTTACATCTTTGCTTATGTTTTTTAATGGGATTCACTTGAGAAGGCAAATATGGTCACTCTTACCACACTGTAGGTTTGTTAAGGTGAATTTGTCCAATAGGTGTCTCTGTACTTTGAGTCCATACTAAGAAATTCTAACCTTGATAAGGGAAGGCTTAACTTCATATAATTTTGTTACAAATGCCTGGATCTTAGCCTGTCATCATAGCTGAGGTTCAATCAGTCACAGGCATCTGATCAGACTAGGTTCAAATGCAATAAATGCTGAGTATAAATAGTCAAGCTATGAGAGAACCTCACTTCTGTTTTCTGTCCATTAATGCTGCCTAAGCTACTGTTGAGCAGCAGAGCCCTCTTCATTAGCTTCCTCTGGTTCTGAGGGATGGCTAGTTGGTGAATCCTTTGCTCAAAAGACTTTGCTAATTCTCAAATTTGTATGGAATAACAGAAGACCCAGAATAGCTAAAAATTACTCAACAAGAAAGAGGAAACAGGAGGTATCTCAATTCCTGACCTGAAATTATACTATAGGGCTATAGTAACAAAAACAGCATAGTATTGGTATCAAAACAGAACTAAAGACCAATGGAACAGAATAGAAGATTCTGAGATGAACCCCCATACCTTTCACTATCTGATATTTGATAAAGGGAGCAAAAGCATAGAGTGGAAGAAGGATAGCCTGTTCAACAAATGGTGTTGGACAAATTGGACAGCCATATGTAAACAACTGAATTTGGATCCTTACCTCTCTCCCTGCACAAAAATTAAATCAAAACAGTTCAAAGATCTGGATATTAAAACAGCAACTTTACAATTGCTTGAAGAAGCAGGATCAACACTACATAACAGGGGTTGGCTTCACCTTCCTTAACAAGATTCCAATGACTCAAATATTAAAGTCAAGAATAAATGAATGGGATGCAATTAAACTAAAAAGCTTTTACACAACTAAAGATTTAGTCAAGAGTGTCAAGAGAAAACCTACAGAATGGGAAAAAATCTTTGCTTGCTATACCTTGGACACAGGGCTAATATCTAGAATATACAAAGAACTAAAAAAATTAATAAACACCAAACCCACAAATAGTCCAATTAACAAATGGGCTATGGAACTAAAAATACATTTCTCAATAGAGGAAGTCAAAAAAGCCCATAAACATATGAGAAAATGCTCTACATCACTAGCAATAAGAGGAATGCAAATTAAAACTTCACTGAGATTCCACCTCACTCCTGTCAGAGTGGCAAAAATGAAGAATACAAACGATGACAGATGCTGGAGGGGCAGAGGGTAAAGAGGAACACTGTCACATTGCTGGTGGGACTGCAAACTGGTACAGCCACTCTGGGAAGCAGCATGGAGAATCCTCCAAAAATTAAGGATGGAACTCCCTTATGACCCAGCTATCTCACTCCTGGATGTTTTCCCAAAAGAGCTAGAATCAGCAAATTATCTAGATACAGCTTCTTCAATGTTTATAGCAGCTCAATTGACTATAGTTAAATTATGGAAACAACCCAGATGCCCCTCACTTGATCAGTGGATTCAAAAACTTTGGTACATATGCACAATGGAATTCTACAAGGCTATTAGATAAAATGAAATTATGGCATTTGCAGCCAAATAGATGGAGATGGAAAACATTATGCTAAGTAAAATATCTGAAACTCAAACACTCAAGGGCCAAATGTTTTATCTCACTGTGGAAGCTAAAATACAATTGGAAATAGTATGATAGATGGCTAAGTTAATAATAACCTCATCATGTATGAATTTTTACACAAGCAGGGGGAACCTTTCCTATGATGCTGGGGGATGAAGGGAGGGGGCAGGAAGGGAGAGGGAATAGGAAGGATATCAAGGAGGCTGGAGGGAGGGTGTATGGAGGAGTCAACTCAGTGGGGAAACTTCAACTTCCATGAGAAGTCCAATTAACATGTGGGCATTAAGTAGGGGGAAACACGGAATCATGGGGAACCTAAAGGGGGAAATCATGGAATGGCATCAGTCTTGGCTTGCTCTGTCATTATACATTTGTTCTTGATTGTATGACAGTGATTCTTTCCTAATTGTAAGACTATCTTTAATTAATAAAAAATGAATAACAAAAAGACTGCTAAATTTAATCTCTGTGAAGTTTTCATCTGAATATATTAAATAAAAATCTCTTTCTGAGGTTTTAAATTTGTAACCCAAGACAAAAGTTCTCAAAAAGACAATGGCTTGTGTTTCATGGTAACCTTAACTAGAAGATGGAGAAAAAGAAGGTGGCAGAAACAGTAATTTTTAAGGGGAATCAGGACCTCATATTTGGTCATTTTTGCTGGATACACAGCTTTCATGTTTTCTTTTTTCTTATATAATTACATAACTAAATTATTTATAAATTAACTGTCTGGTATTGATATTCTGTTGACAAATTCATATTGAATAGAACATGCTTAGGTATTCACTTCTAACAATCAAGTGTTCTAGACTACTTTGTAACTTCCTGATAATCAAATATATCTAGAGTGTTTTACATTCACTTTTATTAAAATAATATATTTGCATGGCTGAAAAAGTCACATTATTTATATAATTTTTAATGAAAACAAATCTTCATGTCCATTCCTCCACTTTCCAAATTTCATACTACAAAGGAAACATTAAAAAGGACATTGTTTACTTTGGTATTTATGATGCAGTTCATTTGAGTACACACCCATGGCCCCACATTGTTTCAGAGATCTTCCTCTCATTCTCCTGATGAAGATGGATTATACATTTATATCATAGTCACTATTGTACTCTTAAACTGTGACTCCTCCTTTCTGGTCCATCTCATTCTTGCATAGATCTGATGATAATTACTTATCTAGGGATCTCCTTCACTATCATCCTCATTTAAAATCATCAATTGTATGTTACCATTGCTGGTAACATTTTAAAATAAATGAAGTGAGGCTGGAGATGCAGCTTATAGGTAGAGCCCTTGCTGAACATCCTGAATGAGGCCCTGGGTTCAATATCCACTATCCAAAAACAAAAAGAAAAGAAAAGAAAGAAAAAGCATGAGAAAATACTTGCAGACACTACTGTGAATTAAATTAAGAAATAAATTTACTCTGGCCCCATACCTGTACCCTTTACCACCCCTGAATGTGCCCAGAAGTTTGCCTCAGCACCATCAGATGCACAGGACATCACCCCAAGAACACTGGATGCTCGCTCAGATCCCACATAGAGGCTGAGCATCCACAGGACTCTGCCCGTGCCCCAGCAGGATGGTGGGACACCCAGAGGATGCTGCCTCTAGGTTCTACTCCTCTGCTGAGCATGTACAAGAATGCCCAGGGCCAGTGAGCACACAAAACAACCCAACATCCCATCACCTGGATCTGACCTCACCACCAAGCATGCACCTGATTCCAACCCCAGCCCTAGGAGTTTCACGGGACAATCTGAGGACTCGGCACCCTGACCATGCTGGCCATTCAGTGTACCTTCCAGGTCAGGATTTATTGGACCCATCTCCACTACCTAGGATCCTAGGTCCCAGCATGGCTGGTAGGCTGATCTACATTTGGCCCACCCCTGATCTCTGGAACCTCAGGACTGAGTAATGCATCCCTATTGCAGAACTTCCACAACCCAATAGTCTGCCCACCAACCCCACCAGGTTCCAAATCCAAGACCTTGAACCTAGATCCAAAAGGTCCACAAAACAAGGCTGCAGTCACAAGAAGATTTCCAGAAGGAGGTGTTCACTCAAAGAGGCAGTATCTGATGCAACCCTTTGACCTGAAAGGAAGATAAAACCCGAATTTTTCCTTGCTTCCACACAGGGAACCTCAATTCAAAGATCCAGCAGAAACTTTTCAAAGATGAGGAATAAAACTAGAAAGGGCTCACCTCAAACCCACAACTCTCGTACAAAGGAGCCCATGGAGAAAGAGCAGGATGAAAACCTAGAACAACTTATCAATGATCTGAATACTAAAAGGAACAATGAATCAAAAGAAGATTTAATGAAGGGACTAAGAAAAACTCAAGAGATTAAAAACTCTATTACAAAGAAACAGACATACTGAAAAAGGAGTTAATTGACCTAAAATCTACAGTCAATCAATCAGAGGAATGATGAAAAAATTTTAATAATAGATTAACTTCTATAGAAAACAGAACTTCAGCTCTATAGGAAAGAAATTTCAACAATGAGAATAGGCTGAGTAAGCATGAGCTCATGGATGACAAAAAAAAAAGCTCACAGAATACGAACAGAAATTGAAAATGTCTGGGTGGGATGAAATCAGAAGTAATCTAAGCATAGTTGGGATACCAGAAGAAATTGAAAAGCAAATGAATAGTATAAAGAACATTCTAATGAAATTGTTAAAGAAAATAAATCAAAATAAAGACAGAAATGCGCATCCAGGAAGCACACAGGACACCCAAAAGCCCTAATCAAATAAGAAGCTCACCAAAACACATCATATTTAAAATGTAGAGCAGGGAAATCAAGGAAAGAATATTAAAAGCTATAAGAGAAAAATACCAGATCACATTCAGAAGCAAAACCATAAGGATCATGTCTTACTTTTCAGTTCAGACTCTAGAAAAAAGAAGATCCTGGAAGGACACCTTTCAATGTCTGAATGACCACAACCTGCAGCTGAGAATACTGTACCCAGCAAAACTCAGGATTAAATTCAATGGGAAAATAAGAATATTCCACAATATAATCAAACTGGCAGCATTCATGATCAGAAAACCAGCATTAAAACGAACTCTCAAAGATAAACTCCAGACAGAAAAACAATCAAGCAATTCTCAAAACCCACAAACAGAGGAAATTCAATAAAACTACACGCCATCAAAAGACAACAAAGACAGCACAGAACTTACTAATAAAACACAATGAATATGAACTAAAACAACATAGCTATCCTAACATTGAATGTGAATGGTCTCAAAAATCAATCAAAAGACATAGATTAGCAGATTGGATAAAAAAAAATCCAACAATATGCTGTTTCCAGAAGATTCACAGTACTGCCAAAGCCATCCACAGATTGAGGTGAAAGGATGGGGAAAAAATCTACCAGGTGTATGACCCAAGAAAGCAAGCTGGTATTGCAGTACTTACATCTAAAAATCTAGATTTCAACCATACACTAATCAGAAGAGATAAAGAAATCCAGGACATCTTAATAAAGGGAACAACACAATAAGAAGATATAACCATAGTAAATATATACTTTCCAAATGTCCATGCTCCAAACTACATGGGAAATTTACTTCATGACATAAAACTACTTGTGGACCTCAACACAATCATACTAGGAGACTTTAGTACTCTTCTATCACCAATAGGCAGATCTTCAAACCAAAAAAGCAGTAAAGAGATCACCTGCCTAAACAACTCCATAAATTGAAGGGAACTAATACACATCTACAAAATATTAAAGTTTGAATTGGCTGAATATACCTTTTTCTCAGCGTTGCATATCCTTCCCCAAAATAGATTATATTCAAGTTCATAAAGGAAATCAAGCAATTATAAAAAAGTAGATATTCCATGCATCCTATCAGACCATGATGCCGTGATCCTAGCAATTAGCAGCAAATATAACAGAAAACACACATATACATGGGGATTGAGTAAAACTGTATTTATTTATTTCATTTTGTTATTTTTTATTTTTCGTTTTTAAAGAAAGAGGGGACAGTGAGAGACAGAGAAAGAAGCAATCTTTATTTAGTTTTTCATGTGACTTTCATTCCTCCGACACTTCGTTGTGTATGTGGTGCTGGGCTTTGAACTCGTGTACTTGTGCATGCCAGGCAAGCTCCATAACCACCAAGTCACCACATCAGCCCCACACTGTATTTATTAAATGAAGAATGGAGTCAAGAAGATATGAGAGGAGAGGCTCAAGATGGTGATCTGAAGAGAGACAGCTTCCCCAGTGGCTCCAAGACTGGATGGGAAATCCCCAGTTCATCACCAGTATTTTGAGGTGTGTTTGGGGGACTAGCAACTTAAAATCCCAGTACTAATTTGTTGAGTGGATTTGAGGAGCAGAGACTTAGGAGAAACGAGTGGAGAAAAAGTGGGATATTTCTGTCCAGGCTGGGACGCGGCTGCTCTACTGTCTTGGCTTACACTTAGTGGGAGTTGGGGAGGAGTCTAACAGACAGCAAACACATCACTATGGAGAAGCCTCCGTGCTTTATAAAGATATCACAATTGCAAACTCACATCCAGGGCTCACACTCTGTCTGTCGGTGAGAACAGTGTTGGGAAAGTGCCCACAGAGGAGCTTAGCAGAGCAGGCTGCCTGGTGTGAGAGCCAACAAGCCACCACCATTACAGTGCCAGGAGGCTTCCACTCTCCGGACTGGGTCTGGTTCTCTCTGGGTCTTCAGAGCAGGCTCTGAAAGTTGCATCACGAAACTGTCGCAGATGGTCACAGGAGCCTTAAGACTTCTGACTTTCAGATCCCCTGAAAGTCCAAATTGAGAGACCCTGCCACTGAAAACCAGATGGACAGTGAACATCTCTTCCCAAAGAGATCAGAGACACTCTTACTGACTACAGTTCCAAGTTTTTATTAAGATTTTTTTAAATTTTTTATCTTATATATATATATTTTTTTTCTTCTTTTCATTTTGTTTTTCTCTTTCCTCGTTTCTCTTCTGTTCTTGCTGTATATTGGTGCAATAACTGTAAAAGTTTATTGATTCATGGTCATATAAAAATACTAGCTGTTTTGGTTTTCCTGATCTTTTGTTTTCTGGGAGGGATTCTCCTCCCTCCCTCCCTCTCTTTTCCTTTTTCTCTTAAAATTTTTTTGTTTTATTTGTTTGTTTGTTTGTATGTTTCTTTCTCATTTTCTTCCTTTCTCTCTATTGTCTCTCTTATTCCCTCATGTCTATCCTGTCTATCCTTGTCCAGCCTTGTGAGAAGAGGGATTCTGGTCAGTGCAAATAGTATTTGAACTATATTGAGCCTGACATGCATAATTTACCTGTGGGAACTCCTTCCCTTAAGTGGTCACACAAATCTTATTAATATCTCTTTTACCCTTCCTATATTTGGCCACAGCTATTTTAGTTTCCCTCTGGATCCATATTTTCTTTCCTCCTCATCCTCCTCCTCCTTCTTCCTTTTAATTTTTTGTATTTCTTTCTATCAAGTTCTTTTTCTTTCTACAGCAAATCCTTTTCCTCCTCCACTTTCTCACTGTCCACAATTGGTTAATATAATATCCTCTCTAAATTTCACTTGCATTTCTTTCTCTCTCTGGATCCCTATTAATTAATACCCTTTGACCCCCCCACCATTAAGGCTACATAATGATTACCACTGTTATTGTCAATCTGAATAACAAGTGTATGTTTTGAAGCCTGACATAGGTGATAGTTAAATACTAGTGTTGCTGAAAATATTATCACTATTTATTTTCATAAGATGAATTCAAAAGTGTACTATAGTCTGTTCTAAATAACCAGTTTAATACTGTTTATTGTAAGCTTTGATTGTTCATATTGATAATCTTCTATTAGCACATGAGGTGTTGGAAATTGTTAAGGGTAAAAAATAGTTTACAGGAAAGAAGTCAGACTTCTGAACTCAACTTTCCTGACAATACCCTACCTCAAGTAAGGGACTGGACAAAACTCCTAATCCAACAGATTAGACCTTAAAGGGAAAAAATCGAAGAAGAACCCTGAGTCTTGTAGTGCATCCACAAAGGGATCTCCAGTCAAATAAGCAAGAAGAATCTCTTCAGAGATAAGGAATCCAACTTGAAGAGATTCACCTCAATCCCACAATAGCTCCCAAGCAAGGGGGCTATGTCTGGGGACCGAGAGGAAAATCTAGAACAAATTCTCGATGATCTAATAACAAAAAGGAACAATGACTTAAAAGAAGGAAATAAATGAGAAAACTCAAGAGTTGAGAAACTCTATCATTAAAGAAATCGATATACTCAAAAAGGAAGTAACAGATTTAAAACTGTAGTCAATAACATGAGAGGGACCATGGAAGAATTTAATAATAGACTAACTTCAGTAGAAAATAGAACCTCTGCTATTGAAGAAAGAATATGTGACAATGAGGACAGGCTGACTAAGCAAGAGTGCACAGATGACAAAAAAGAAAAACAACTAAGATAACATGATCAGAATTTTAAAAATGTTTGGGATGAAATGAAAAGAAACAATCGGAGAGTAATTTGAATATAGGAAGAAATTGAGACATGCATGAATGGTATGAGGAACATCCTCAAGGAAATTGTGAAAGATTTATATTTCTCATATAAAAATAGAATCAGACATGGTCATCCAGGAAGCTTACAGGACACCCAATAGGCCTAATCAAAGGAGAAACTCACCAAGAGACATTGTATTCAAAATGTACAACAGGGATACCAAGGAAATAATATTAAAAGCAGCAAGGGAGAAACACCAAATCACATTTAGAGGTAAATTAGTAAGAATTGTCTGTGACTTTTCAACCCAGACTCTGAAGGCAAGAAAGTCTTGGAAAGAAATTTTTCAAAGTCTGAATGACCACAACATGCAGTCAAGAATTCTATACCTGGAAAAATTCAGCTTCAAATTTGATGGAGAAAAAAGAACTTTTCATGATAAGACAAAACTGGCAGCATTCGTAAATGGAAAACCCGCCTTACAAAGAATTCTCAAGGGAACACTCCAGAGAGAAGAACAAGTAATCAATATCCAAACACCCACAAAGGAAATTCAGTAAAAGTATCACTCATCAATAACCACCCAAGAAAAACACAGAACTAGCTAAATAAGACACAATGACTATGAACCAATTACACACTTCTATTTTAACACTGAATGTGAATGGTTTAAATGCACCACTCAAAAGACACAGACTTAAAAATCCAAAAATATGCTGCTCGCAAGAAACTCACCTAATAAGCAATGACATCCACATATTAAAGGTGAAAGGTTGGCAAAAAATCTACCATGTATACGGCCCAAGAAAGCAAGCAGGTGTTGCTACACTTACATCTGACAAAGTAAATTTCAAACAAATCAATCAAAAGAGATAAAGAAGGCCACTACTTAGTACTAAAAGGAGCCCTACAACAGGAAGAAATAACCATAGTTAATATTTACTCTCCAAACAACAGTGCAACCAACTATGTGAATAAATTACTTCATTAAATTGAACCACTCGTGGACCTCAACAAAATAATACTGGAAGATTTCAACACTTCTCTGTCACCATTAGACAGGTTATCAAGACAAAAAATCAATAAAGAAATCACCAGCCTAAATAACTCCATAAAAAAATGGACTTAACAGACATATATAGAATATTCCATCCCAAGTTAGTAGAATACACCTCCTTCTCTGCAGCACATGGATCCTTTTCCAAAATAGATCATATTCTGGTTCACTAGTCTCAACAGTGTAGCAAGGCCCTAAGCAACTTAATGAAACCCTGTTTTCAAAATAAAAAATAATACAGCCTTGAAATGTGGCTCAGTGATTAAGCACCCCAGGGTTAAATCTTTAGTACCAAAAAAACAGAAAATAAAAAAAAAATAAAACTGTCATGTAGTATTTATACTTGACTAGTTTTTCTACCTAATTATGAGGTTTCTTAAATCTACCAACTTAACAAAAATAAATTTACTTATTTATCTTTATTTTCAGAAATTTTTATTATATTAAAGTATCTAAAAATAATTATCATTCTTCAGACTATTAAACTACAAAATGCATGTCAAGTTTTTGCCTCTGTGAAATTAGTAATAATTAATGTAAGAGTAGTATCTGCCTCTGTGAAATTAGTAATAATTAATGTAAGAGTAGCATCCATTGACACTACTGTTACTAAAATTCTATATATTTTTGTGTTAGTTGAATGTATTATGGTTCCATGACAAAGCAATGTAATTCTTCTGAGAGGAGAAATAATGGAGAACAGAGCTATTTTGTATTTATTTTTATGGGATATAAGTCGTTATAACACACTTCTTGAATTGCAAGTTTTTATTTTGTTGTTGTATTCTGTTACATTTACAAAATAATTATTTGTGCTTTTAGTTTTTACCACACATCTTCGGAAATTATATCATTTAGCTGGACAATATTTCATGAAATAATTACTTAAATAGCAGTCATTAAATTTATTCACTAATATTGATATGGTGAAATTAGAAGACTTCCATTGAAATCATATAATTTGAATTTTTATTAAAACTGATTTTCATTTATTCCTGTATTGAAATAACTCATGAAACTATTACACTTTAATCTATGATTTGATAATACTCCAAACTGAGATTTTATTGTGGCTTCATATAAATTTCACACATTTTACCAAAATATAAATGTTGACCAATATTTAAATAGTCTGGCTTACAACATAACCTTTTATTACCTATTTTTATAAATGTCTGTAGTCGTATAGATTGTGGTTATTTGCATCATATGTAAAGGCATGATAGTTCTGGATCGTGGCTTTAAGAAGAATGAAAGGACAAAACATACAACGTGCTTTAAGAGATCTTTCTAAATATAGTCCAGGTTAGTCCCTAAGTTAAATATGTTTGCATATTGCATAGATTCACATTAGAGTTTGTCCTCATTTAATACTGGAAATGGATTCAGTATTATAATGAGTCAGTGAAGTAAGCAACACTTAATTTGCACTCCTTCTTAATAAACCAGCTATTTTTTTCAGTTTTAAAATTGAACTATACTTCAAGGCATTTATAATCTAGGAAAATAATTCAGATATTTAATTTATTATTTCACTAAATTTTAATCTTTTTCAAGCTATTAAGCCAAGTGAGTCCACAGATTTTTAATTAATTCTTTATAGTTATTGGGAAAGCCATAATTGTATTTCTCTGGTTTGCATGTATATGTATGTGTACACATATATCAACATATGCTTATGATTTGACATATTTAAAGTACTTTTATATGAATTCAACTCCATAAATTACAATTTCTTCATCTGTAAACCCAGAATAAAAAAAATGTGCTTCATAGTTTGTTATAGAAATTTAAAAGCATGAATGCATGATAGAGTATTTTCATTATTTTTAAAACATTTCTTATTACAGAATAAAGCAATTTTTGTCTTCAAAATCTATTCAACTTCTCTAAAAATCAAAGATATTTTAAGTATCTCATTAATACTATTTCAAGTAAAACAAAATTTAACATGATTCAGTATGTTCTGAAATTGGGGAATTATTTTCATTTAGTAATACTGAATTAAAAGACAAGATATATTTTAGTAAATAATGGAAAGAGAACTGAATAATGGATAGCATGTTTAATACATTTTCAGACTGCTCAAATAAGTCTTAGAAATGGGTATGTGATGAGCAATATTTTTAACTATTTTATTGAGTAATTTGTGAATTATCCTGTGTAAATAGAGAATATTTGGAATATATTAGTGTGCATACAAATGAATCACTCTTCAGACTGAAAAATCTATCTTATAAAATACAATATTAAATTTAAGACTTTACATTTTTTTTATTGTTCTCCTAACCACAAACTATATTATCTTTAAAGAAGGTATTTGAAAGAGCACTTTTTGGAATGGATTTCTACCCCAGGCAGATCAACCAATTGGACTTCAAAGATACATTTCTAAGTGCATGATGTCTTCATCTTTCGGAGCTTTTCATATTTGAAATGCAATTGTACCTTGAAGCACTGGAAAATTAACTGAAAGCTTTTGTAGTAATTATGAATCAGAATGTGAATTTGTATCAAGCCTGATCCGTTTATTTACGTTCTTAGAAAGTCAGCATATCCACAGATGGGTATCATTTAGCCAGCATTTCAGGGTGCTCTAACATGCAATATATATAAAAAATTGCCCACGAGGCTGTTATCTGTTTAAGAGTTTTAATTGCTGTGTACTTCAAACGTTTCTTACATTGTGCCATCTGGCACATCGAAACTTTAATGAATTTTTCAACTTAATGGGATATGCTCTGCATTAGGAAGGTCTGAAAATTAGTTGCTAACTACTGGTAAGTGACAGATATATCATCACAAACTTTACAAAACCACAATTGGTTGCTTTGTACCACTAAGGCACCAATACATTGTTAAGCGGTAGTAAAAGTTGCTCAAACAATTGTCTAAATGGGTATAAAATAAAATGTTTTTCTTGCTAGTTAAAGAAATCACATCTGTAATACCTCACTATTTTCCCTTGAAAGTGGTTTTATAGAAATACCTTTATATCGAGTAGAACATTTTGCTTAAATACTAAACAAATTTTGGAGATGTTGGGAAAAGACTCACTCTTACTTTATTGAAAAAATTTCTGTATCTGTCATTCAAATAAAATCTTGTTTTCTTAGAATTCCATTTCTACCAAAACTGTATTTTAAGTACATTAAACTTGACTATAATATAAAATGATAAGCTACCAGGACATCAGTTTCAAAATAGTATAACCTATTTTTCTCTTCTCCCCTAATAATCTCAGTGTCTGTTTTGGTTGTTGTCCTGTGCATTTACAAAAGAACATATTCTGCATTGTTTCCACAAAAAGCAAATTGCAAAGAATCAGTCAAGAATGCAAGTAGTATATAAAAATCCAGTCAATAGTATAAAAATGGAATGTGACTGACAATCAATTGGATACATTGGAGAAAATTTATTTCCTTTAAAAGGAACATATTGGAGTGGAGTGGTTACACTGCTTGCCTGGCATGTGTAAGTATGCGAGTTCAAACCCCAGCACCATGTATAAGGTGAAGACTTGGAATTAGAGCCACATGAAAAGCTAAATAAAATTGATACTTTTTCTTTCTCTCTCACTGTCCCTCTCTCTTAAAAACAATATGTGACACAGAATATATTATCATAGATAGTTTTCAGATTTACAATCCAAAGTATATAAAGTACAGAACAAAACATGATGAAACCAACTTTACCAACTAGTTTTGTTTTTCGTTTGCCTCTTGTTTTTTTCTTTTCTTTTTCTTTTTTTAAACGGAGACCTGGCTGGAGTATAATATTTTTAAATTGTTCATCTTCTAAATTTTAATGTCACTGTGTTTTTTTTCCTTTTTTGCTTTATGATTAATACTGAATTTGGTGTTGGTAGATGTGAATATTTATCCATGTGTATGTATTGGTGATTGGCTCCTACTTTCTCTATGTCTTCTTGAACCCAATACCATTGGGATCCAACCAGGAAAACATTACATGATAGCAAAATAGCCTCAGTTTCTGGTGAGCAAAGAGAACCACGCCCCATACTAGTCTCTTCCTCCCCTGTACTCTGGTAATTCTTAAATATTAGCAGTTTTCTCTCATCCTCACCCAAAGTCTTCACCCCACACATGTTGCGAAATGTGCAAAAGACAAACACTGCACAGGACACTTCTTCTTCTTCTCTTAAGGTTCCTCTTTCATGCTTCATGCACTCTGAGCAAAAGAGCGCAAAAAAAGTGTGCACTTGGGGGCTGCTTCCTCTTTCTGTACCCCTTTAAACTACCTTTCGGTTAGTGATAGCTGACAACACCAACATGACAGTCCCTCATTGGCTGGGATAAGCTGATCTGCTGCTTCACCATTGGATTCTTAGCTATCTCCCCTATATATAAAAACCCGCATGCCTTGGAAATAAACAGATTTGAGCTGCCAAATTCTTTGTGTCACTGACTCATTTATCCGGCTGAGACGGAGGGGGTCTCCAACGAGGGGGATCAAGACTTCGGCCTCGGCACTCACCCTCCTACTTGGCCCCTGGGGCATGGTTCGACTGATCCAAGCCATCCCGCCCGCCCTCAGGGACGCCTGAGGTAGCGACACACACACACCCCATTTCTATGTTTTCCTTATTCCTAATAGAATAACCTACTCGCCCCTACTCCACTTTACTCTAAGTCAGGTGTTCTAATATGCCTCCCCAATTCACCTCCTTGACTTCCTAGTCATTTCTTCTCCCCACTTTCAGAGACCCTGCTATCTGAAGAAACAGAAACTCTTCAAAATGGGTACTTGCTTGCTATTACAATATATTGTGAGAGCCCTCTCAAAGAAAGCTGCTACTATTGGTGCTACTCATCAGCACATTTGTTTTAGTTGAAACGGGCTAATATCTGCACCTATAGCCTCTCAAGTTCTCGCAGAACAGTCTGGCATCTTTAGGTCTGTCTTGACCAAATAGCTCCCCATCACAACTAAGCAAAGCCATAAGAAGCTCCAATTACTGCGCCAAGAGTAACAAGTTTGAACTACAAGACACCCTTTCTGATTCTGAAAATGAGGAAAAGGGGAAATAACTCTCCTCTCCAATCCCACGGCTCTCCACCCAAGGAGCCCATAGCCAGGGTCCTAGATGAAAACCAAATATATTGTATCAATATTATGATTAGTAATTCAATCAAAGAGTTGAGAGATGAAATAAGGAAAGAGATCAAGAACAATTTCAAGAGATGAGAGACAACTTCTACAGGGAAATAAGGGAACAATTCCATGAGATGAAAGATCAGCTATACAAAGTATTAGACATTCTGAAAAGAGATGTAGCAGAGCTATCAGGATTGAAAAACACAGTTAATCAAATCAAATCTTCATTGGAAGATACCAAGACCAGAGTATACTCCACTGAAAATAGAATTTCAGCTCTTGAAGAACGAACATCGGAAAATGAAGATTGGCTAAGCAATGTCGAATTCAAAGACAATAAACAAGATAAGCAACTTTTATTACATGATCAGAACTTCTAAATAATATTTGATGAGATGAGGTGTAATAATCTGAGAATCATTGGCCTGGAGGAAAACTCTGTACAGCAAACAAGAAGAGGCATCAAGAACCTTTTAAGCGAAATCATAAGCGAGAACTGGAATATCACATCCAAGGTACTAATACAACACCAAACAGGCCTAATCAAATGAAAAATTAACCAAGGCATATCATATACAAAATAAATAACAAAGAAATTAAAGAGAGAATTCTAAAAGCAGCTAGAGAAAAGCCCCAAATCACACTCATAGGGAAACCAATTAGGATCACTGTGGATTTTTCAGAGCAAACAATGAAGGTCAGAAGAGCTTGGAACAATATCTTTCAAGTGCTGAAAAATAACAACTTCCACCCAAAGATAATATACTCTGCAAAACTCAGCTTCCAATGTAATTGGGAAATTAAATATTTCAACGATAAACTCAAGCTAGCAAGATACATGAACACAAATCCTGCACTACAGAATATTCTCAAGGATGTTCTTCATTCAGAAGAACATGCCAATGATACCCTAAATCCTTAAGCAAGGGTGAGTCGATAACCATATTATACACAAATTGACTTCCAAGATGACTCAAAACTCTGTAATTGTTACAAAGTCTGAGACTCAGCCTCCCATATATATTCTAACTTTGAATGTGAATGGTTCCAATACCACAAATAAAGACACAGACTGGCCCACTGGATCAAAAAACAAAATCCAACAATATGTTGCCTTCAAGAGACATATTTGACACTAAAAAATAGACACAGTCTGAAAGTGAAAGGATGGCAAAATGTCTACCAGACCTGCGGCCCAAAAAAGCAAGCTGGTGTGATGATTTTATTTTCTGATAAAATTAATTTCCAACTAAAACTAGTCAGAAAGGACAAAGAGGGTCACTTTATCATACTAAAAGGGACATCCATCAAGAAGATATAATGATAATTAACATTTATGCCCCCATTTACAACCCCCCCCAAATTTAAGGAAAAATATTTAAGGACATTAATCCCCTCATTGATCTCAACACAATAATTCTGGGGGACATCAACACACCACTATCAACTGTAGACAGATCATCAAAACAAAAAATCAATAAAGACATCTCCAATCTGAACAACTCTATTATTGAATTGGGCTTAACAGACATCTACAGAATACTCCATCCTAAGACAGCTGAATTTACCTGCTTCTCAGCAGCTCATGGATCCTTCTCTAAAATGGACCACATCCTAGTTCAATGGGATAATCTTAACAAATCTAAAAAAGTGGATATAATCCCGTGTATTCTGTCAGATCATAATGCTATGATTTTAGCAATCAACAACAACAGAAACTACTCAAAAACTTGGAAATTGAATAATTACCTCTTAAATGAAGGATGGGTAAAAGAGGCAATGAGAGCAGAAATTAAGAAGTTCTTAGAATTGAATGAGAATGAGGAAACAACATACCAAAACCTCAGGGACACTATGAAGGCATTTTTTTTTCTTTTTCCTTTTTTTTTTTTAATTTTTTTTAATTAAGAGTATATAGAGATACAAATGAGAGGAAAACATTATCAGACCATCAATAGCCAAACTATATATACATTGTTAACTAGGGGTAATGCCCAAACATGGATGACCACCTTGAGTTTCACCTGTTGCAGTTACCCCCAGGAGAGCTCTTGCATAAAATGGGTATCTTGTGGAGGAATAATCTCTGCTTCTGAGATGGTTCACCTACATTCCCACTCTCCAGTATCCTAGGAGATCTTCAAATACCCTCCCCCCACCCCTCCCCCTCCCTATGCCTCCCAGTATCCTAGGGTTCCATCCCCCTATTATACTGACAATTATACAGTTTGAGGATATTATTAGTTTAGCCGTTTAACCTACTGCTTCCCCATGTATTCTAGCTTCCACAT
>PVKS010016198.1:0-19341 GCA_004027875.1 Aplodontia rufa
ATCAAATCTAAGGTGATTTTGGAAAGGACTCTGAACTTGTAGTGGGTGTCAGAAATGAGGGTGGTTCCAGGAACTGTTCCTTCCACTTTGCAGTTGGTTAAACTCAAACTCACAGGCAGAACACACTTAAGAGTCTCAAAACTGTCATCAAATTATAGCTTTAGAATCAGAGTCCAACATCTGTTGATCTGGTTCAAATATGGATCAGGCTTCTTAGATGTTGTTCCTCCTCTTCCTTTGGAGTGAACCCAGGGAAACTTTACCACTGAGTTATATCCTCAGCCTTTTGCATTTTGAGACAGGATCTCACTAAGTTGCTTAGGGTCTTGCTAAGTTGCTAAGTTGCTAAGGGCCTTCTCATAAATTCTGCTTGAAAACTTTTGCTTCATTAATTCAACTCTTCCTGTATTTTATTATATGCAGTTAAAACAAAAACCAGTGAACACTTTTGACATTCTTTCTGGAAATCTCCCTAGTTTGAGCTGCCATAGCAAAATAGCACAGCCTGGGTGGCCTAAACAGCAGGAATGCATTTTCTCACAGCGTAGAGTCTAGATGAAGTTCATGATCAGGTGCCATCAGAGTTGTTTTCTGATGAAGACTCTTCCAAATGGCTGCCTTCTCCCTACATCTTCACACTGCTTCTTCTGTAGATACGCATGCAGAGAGAAAGTCCTTTGGCATCTCTCTTCTTATGAGGACATCAGTCCTATCAGATAAAGGCCCCATGCTTAAGAATTTATTTCATTCTAATTCCCTTTCTAGAAGCCTTGTCTCCAAATACAGTCATATTGGGGGGTTAGGGTTTCAACAAATGAACTTTGAGGGAACACAGTTTGATAATAAATTCACATATTTATTAATCTTTCAACTATCTATCATTGCATAAACCACCCCCCAAACCTTCTGTCTCAATGCAAAAACAGTACCTCATTATTTTTCATGATGCTATGAGTTGGCTAATGGCTCTGCTTTTCATGGTGTTGATTGTGGCGCTAGGATGACTGGAAAGTTCGAAATAGCCTACTCCCCCACCTGGGAAGGGATGCTGCCACTGCTCCTTCCTCTTTTCCATGTAGACCTCTGCATAACCGCTGCTCCAATTTCCTCAAAGCACAATGGCTTACTTAGATCCCCAAAGAGAAAGTTGCAATGGGACGTGCTTATCAAGGCTTTGAGTCATGGTTGCTAGAATCAATTCAGGCGGTAACCAGGTGAAGCTGTAGGTATTGGGAGGCCGGGCTGAAGGGGGCTGCCTGACGTCGGGACATGTTACCCCAGTGTGGCACCTTGGAATCTGAGAAAACAGAAGATATGGAAAAGTCTCTCTGACCTCCCCTTGCTGTTCTTCCCTAAAGCATTCCATAAAACTTAGCTGATCTTACTACAAATTAGGTCAGAAGACCTTCATGTGCCCTATCCCCAGAGGAAAGGACAGATATGCCAAGAAGAACCTGAGCAAACAGACCTTCCCAGGTTCCCTCCTACTCATTGCTCTTAAGCTATACTCCTGGCCTTTCAATCAAACTATTATATTCCTATCAAAAAAATAGTTTCCTGTTTCTTTGTGTTTTCCTTTCTGAAGACTTCAGAAAACATAAATAGCTTTGTCTATGCCTTAGTCCGTTTTGTGCTACTGTAGTAGAATACCAGAGTGTGAACAATTATGTGTGTGTGTGCGTGCATGGTGCACGTGCTCATGTGTGCTACTGGTAATTGAGCCCAGGGGCACTCTACCTCTCTAAGCTATGTCCCCAGTCCTTTACACTTATAAATTTTAATACAGGGCCTTGCTAAGTTGTCCAGTTTGGCCTCAAACTTGTTATCCTCCTACCTCAACCTCCCCTGTCACTGGGATTACAGGTGTGTACCACTGTACTTGGCTAGACACTGGACAGTTTATTATAAACAGAATATTTTACACCAATTTGGAGTCTGGGGAGTCCAATATCAAGGTACCAACATCATGCAAAGGCCTCTAGGCTACACCTTAACATATGTACCATTTTTGGGGTTTTTTTTTGGTACTGAGAATTGAACCCAGGAGTGCATTACCACTGAGTTACATCTCCATCCCTTTCTTCTGAGGGCTAGAGACAGAGCCTCACTAAATTGCTTAGGCTGGCCTCGAACTTGTGATCCTCTTGCCTCAGCCTCCCAAGCAGGGAGGTGTGCACCCCCGTGTCCTGCAATGGATACATCATACGCGGAATCATAATACAGGAGAGGCATCACATGCAAGAAGGGCAAAGAGATGACAGGTGGGAGAGAAAAGGGATCGAGCTTCCCCTTGTATAATGAACCTACACTCACAATATCCATATTATTCAATTCTTGAGGGCAGAGCCTTCAGGGCCTAATCACCTGTTAAAGGCCTCACCCCTTTTATTTTTGGTGTTGGGGATTAGTTCCTAGGCCTCCTGTAGGCCAAGCATGAGCTCTATCACTGAGCTATGCCCCCAGCTTGGTCCCACCTCTTAAAACTGTTACAAAGGCAACTATATTCCAGTATGAGTTTTGTTGGGGACAAACATTCAAACCGCGGCATTTACTTTTCTCTTTAGTTAATCAATCCATGAACCTAGCGCTAGGCGAGAAATCTTTTCTCTCCCAGGGGCCACTCAAGCCAGAGTTAACACGAACAGCCACACTTTCTACCTTTGAGTCACCCAGGTGACAGTTTCGCTGAGTTTTTTTCAGTAGCACAAACTGTGGTTTGCCAACTTTCCAGACTTTAGTAGTAATTTTCTCACCGATTTTTCCAGCTCCCACTATAGTCTTCTTGCTGCTGTTCCAGAATCTATGACTCCTGCCCAGACCCAAAGCCAGTGCTTCATGCGTTGATGTTTATTATAGCAGCATCCCACTCTTAGGTACCAATTTCTCTTTCAGCTAGTCTCTGAAACTTAGCAGCTCTAATCAACAGCAGTTCATCACTTCACATCCTTCTCTAGGTTGGTCAAATAGCTCTCTGTTGTTTTCACCTACTCACATTAATGTAGATGCATTCAGTGGACAGGGCCACTGCCTGGTGCTGAACTTAGCTGGGACAGTGGGCATGGCTGGGTTTCCTCCCTCCATATGGTCTTTAATCCTGGGCATCATCATAGTAGTTTAAAGGCAGCATTCCACGAGAATAAAGACAGAAACTATGTCACGTCACGTGTCTCAAGCTCTGGAACTTGGAAAATTAAATTCACTCTGTCGCATTCTATTAGATAAAGCAGATAGCAAAGCTGGGCCAGATCCAAGAGGTGGGGAATGGACTTCTTCGCTTTTTTTTTTTTTTTGGTGGTGTACTAGAAATTTAACACAGAGGCAATTTAGCACTGATCTATATCCCCAGGCCTTTTTATTCTTTATTTGGAGACAGGGTCTCACTAAGTGTTTAGGGCCTTGCTAAGTTGCTAAGGCTGGCCTTGAACTGGCGATCATTCTGTCTCAGCCTTTGGATATGCTGTGATCACAGGTGTGCGCCACCACGCCAGGCTTAGACTTCACCTCTTAATAGGAGGGGTGCCGAAGAATTTGTGGTCATATTGGACCCACTGTGTAAAGTTATACTATGTGTGTACATGGAAGACTCAATATCATAAAGATATGAATTCCTTCAAATAAACCTACGCAGTCAAAATTACAATAACCAAAATCCCTTCAGGAGATTGAAAAGATGTTCCTAAAATTCATGTAGAACAGCAAAGACTGTCCAACATAATTTTTCTTTGTTTTTGTTTTTTGGGTTTTTTTTTTCTTAAAGATGGATAGTGAGAGGGAGAGAGGAAGAGAGAATCAGTTTTATTTAGATTTTCATGTGGCTTTCTTTGCTCAGACACTTCGTTGTGTACGTGATGCTGGGGTACGAACCAGCATCCCTGCGCATGGGAGGCAAGCGCTGAAACCACTGAGCCCCTGTTCAACATAGTTTTGAGGAAACTCAAAATAAAGGTTCTGCGGCTGGAGTGGTGGCTCAGCGGTTCCAGTGCCTTGCGTAGGGATGCAAGTTCGAACCTCAGCATCACATACACAACAAAATGTCAGAGCAACGAAAGCCAAACAAAAGAAAAACTAAAAAAAAAAAAAAAAGTGATTCTCATTCTCTCTCTCTGTCTCTCTTTCAAAAAAAATGAAGACTCTGCTCCTCACAGATATCCATTATAAAGTTACTGTTTTACTAAAAAGTTACTAATATAATAATGAAATATTACACAATTGAAGGATAAATGACAGGTTCTTCTCTCTCTCTCTCTCTCTCTCTTGTGTGTGTATGTATGTGTGGCAGGGGTCACTGGGGATTTATCCCAGCAGCACTTTGCCTCCAAGCTACATCCCCATTCCTTTTCTTTAGGAATTTTACTTTCAGATGTGGTCTCGCTAAGTTGCCCAGGCTGGCCTCAAACTTGTGATCTCCTGCCTCAGCCTCACGAGTTGCTGGGATTATAGGCATGTGTGACTGCACTCGACGCAGAGGTTCTCCTTTAAATAAACTTTGTAAAAGAACAATTTCAGATTTGTAGAAAACTTGCCAAGAGCACTCATACGCCCCTGCCCAGTTTCTCTATTATTATGGTGAATTTGTCCCAATTAATAAGCTAATTTTGATACACGATTTCTAACTAAATCTAATGAACTATTGGATTTCCTTAGTTTTCGCTCTGTGATCTTTCTGTTCTAGGGTCCCATTCAGGACACCTCTCATCCTTAGTTTTCACTTCGTGATCTTTCTGTTCTAGGATCCCATTCAGGACACCTCTTCATGTTGGTTCCTCCCGTCTCCACAGACTCTGAGGGCTTCTCCAGTTTTCTGACTTCTCTTACTTGCGATGACCTTGACAGTTCCGAGTACTGCTGGTCAGGCACGTTGTAGATCGCTCCTTGTGTTCTTCTCATGATTAGACTGGGGCTATGGGTTTGAGGGAAGGAGACTCTAGAGGTGGGGCGCCCCTCTCCTCTCATCAGATCGAGGGTAGGTTCTGTCCCCACAGTCTGCTGTTGACGTTCACCTTGATAAGCTGGATGGTTGTGTGTTAGTGGTTCCTCCACACTGATGTTATTTCTCCCCACCTCCGTCCATATCCATTTGTGTCATTGGAAGGAAGTCACTACCTATAGCAGACATTTAAGAAGTATGCAACTGTGCTTCCTCAAGGTGGTTTATTTAGATAAATTATTTGGAATTAAAAAGTTTATTTACTTATTCAAGAGAGAGGGACAGTGATAGAGAGGGAGAAAGAGAGAATGAATTTTATTTATCTTTTCACTTGGCTTTGGTTGCTTCGAGACTTCATTGTATACGTAGCGCTGGGATTTGAACTCGCATACTCGCTCCAGCCCAGCCCCCCCAAAAGTTTATTTTTTATTTAAGCATTGATTCGAGATTTTTAGTAGAGAGGAATGGTTAAAGAAATACTCCAATCCTTCCAAAAATGCTACAAAAATGAGAGTAAAGGTTTTTTTTAAAAAAATACATAGGAATACACATTTTTTTTAAGAAAGAGAGAGAGGAAGACAGAATCAATTTTATTTAGTTTTTTTATGTGGCTTTTGTTGCTCTGACACTTTGTTCTGTACATGGTGCTAGGGTTGGAACCTGCATCCTCTCACATGCCAGGCAAGCACCATAACGACTGAGCCACTGCTCCAGCCCCTTTTTATTTAATTTTTATTTTTTATTCACTAAATGTGGTCTTACATTTAGGAGGGAATCATTATCAAACAACCAAGAACAAATGTATAATGACAGAACAAGCCAAGGCAGATGCCATTCCATGGTTTCCCCCCCTGGGTTCCCCATGGTTCCATGTTTCCCCCTACTTAAACCCCAAGTTAATTGGACTTCTCATGGAAATCAAAGGTTTTCCTCTGAGTTGATTCCCCCATGCTCCCTCTCTTCCTTCTCCTTGATATCCTTCCTATTCCCTTCTAGCCAAGGTTCTCCCTGTTCAGGTAAAAATTCATACATGTTGAGGTTATTATTACCTTAGCCATATATCATACTGTTTCCAATTGTATTCTAGCTTCCACAGATGAGAGATAATATTCGGCCCTTGAGGCTCTGAGTTTGGGATATTTCACTCAGCATAATGTTTCCCATCTCCATCCATTTGGCTGCACATGCCATAATATTGTTTTCTCTAATAGCCGAGTAGTATTCCATTGTATATATGTACCAAAGTTTTTGAATCCACTCACCAAGTGAAGGGCTTCTGGGTTGTTTCTATAATTTAACTATTGTTAATTGAGCTATAAACATTGATGAAGCTGTATCTCTATAATATGCCGATTCTAGCTTTTGGGGGAAAATACACAGGAGTGGGATAGCTGAGTCATAAGGCAGTTCCAGCCCTAATTTTTGGAGCAGTCGCCACACTGCTTTCCAGAGTGGCTGTACCAGATTGCAGTCCCACCAGCAATGTGACAGTGTTCCTCTTTTCCCACAACTCCTCCAGCATCTGTCATTGTTTGCATTCTTCATTTTTGCCACTCTGAGAGGAGTGAGATGGAATCTCAGTGAAGTTTTGATTTGCATTTCTCTTATTGCTAGTGATGTAGAGCATTTTCTCACATGTTTATGGGCTTTTTGGACTTCCTCCATTGAGGAATTTCTTCTTAGTTCCGTAGCCCATCTATTGTTTGGATTATTTGTGATTTTAGTGTTTAGTTTTTTTAGTTCTTTGTATATTCTGGATATTAGCCCTCTGTCTGAGGTAGCAGGCAAAGATTTTCTCCCATTCTGTTGGTCCTCTCTTGGCACTCTTGCCAGCCCCTTTTGTTTTGTTTTGAGATGGAATCTCTCTATCATGCCTAGGCTGGCCTCAAACTTGTGATCCTCCCGCTCTAGTCTTCCTAGTAACTGCGACTGCAGATACATAACACTATAGGATTTCTTTCTTTTCTCCTTTGGTACGGATCATTGAATCCAAGTGTGCTCTACCACTGAGCTACATCTCAACCCTTTTTACCTTAAGATAGGCTCTTGCTATGTTGCTGAGGCTTGTCTTGAACTTGTGATCTTCCAGCCTCAGCTAAGTGAGTGGCTGGGATTATAGGCATGCACCACGATGCCCAGCTCCACTGTAGGATTTTTGTGAAAGCATAAACCTATAATGAAAACTGGAAGGGAAATAATAGCAGTAAAAATTTTGGACACAGCAAAGTAGATGGAAAGTGGTAAATGGATTAGTGGATCCAAGAAAACTAATCCTAAATTGGCAGTGAGCAAACTGAAGAGGTAACCTACTTTATACTGAAGAAGCCCAAAGGCTCAGCAATTGGCATCAGAAAACTCTGGAAATGGAACAGGAGGAGCAGATAATTGTAGGGCTGGAAACACAGGGATTGCTTGAAGTTTATTTAAATAGTATTTCTGTATCTTCTCCTCTCTTCTATGCATCTACCACAGTACAAGAGAAGAAAACTGGTCTCTGGACTTGAGGGTACTTGGCAAAGTTGAAGGAGGTAGAGCTCACATATTGAATAGAGAGGGATTAACTAAAATTTTATGCACTAGAACTTATGACATTTTTTTGAAATTTAATGCTTTTGTTTATTTTTTAGAAATTTTTTATTAAGGAGTTGAGTTATTTTACAGTCAAAATCCATATAAAATAACAATATAATATGCATATATTCTTAAGCCAGAATTACCCCCATATCACCCACACCCCCAGTCTCTTGAATCTTTTATATTTTGCCCCTAAGTATAAATGCTTAAGTTGAGAATTTTCCAGAATTGAAAGATTATATAAGTGTTATGACATTTTGGCCATCTAATTCCTCTTGGCTACTAGAACATCAGAAATCAGGATGATAGCCTTTGCAAAGACACTGGAGGAGTCTTCTCAAAAAAAAAAATGAGGTCAACCCAAGAGAAAAGGATAAAAATTACTCACATGAGGGATTTACCCAAAGAATTATAATGAAGCCCCAAAGTCACCAGCTCCCTTCCTTCACATATGCACACATGCTTCTAAAGAACTTTTTGGGTCTCTCTTGCTAAGTATGAACAAGCTGCCAGAATATCATATAGTTGGGAAGAATGTTTTAATGTGAAAAACAGTTCAAAATAAAGTGCCAAAATGACACAGAGATGTTTATTATTGTCCCAAAGTGGAAATAATCCAAATGTCCAGTCAACTGGCAAGTGACACAACAAAACGTGATGTAAGTGGGCAATGGAACACCCTTCAACAGTCATTGCTGACAAACGCCCCAGCAAAGATGGCCTGCAAGAACATCACTGGAAGTGAAATAAAGCAGATGCAGAAGAACATATTTATTTTGTGGGATGCAATTTAAGTGAAATGACTGGAAAAAGCAAATGTACACAAAGAAAGCAGAGTAATGGCAGATGGTGACTGGTATTGGGAATGGAGGTGAACTACAAGTGGTTCTAGGGGATCTTTTGGAGTGATAGAAATGTTCTAAAGCTAGATTGTAATGATGATGCACAATCCACTTCAGGATGATATATATATACGTATATATATACATACACACACACACACACATACATATACATATATATACATACACACACATATATATATATACACTATATATATATATACACACTTTTTTTTAAAGAGAGAGAGTGTGTGTGTGTGTAAGAGAGAAGGGAGAGAGAGAGAGAGAGAGAATCAATTTTATTTATATTTTTGTCTGGTTTTTGTTTTTCTGACACTTAGTTGTGTATGTGGTCCTGGGGTTTGAACTTGGATCTTCATGCATGCCAGGCAAGCACTCTACTGCTGAGCCACTGTTCTGGCCCCAAAAAATATATTTAAAAAATTTAAAAGGTGAATTTCATCACATAGTTATAGTCCAATAAATTAGTTAAAAAAAACGCAGAGAAAATTCAAACCATAGAGAAGAAAAATAGCACCAATTGTTACTATTTTCAGAGATGTAAGGGAGGATATTGTATCCAGAAAACATCTTAGATGGTAGTTTTATAAAAAAGGATATTTAGATAACAACAACGAAACACCAAGAAAATAAATATTTGATGACAGAAATGGAAGACCCAATAGAAAAGTGGAGGATATAGTTAGGAAATTCAAAACATAGAATGAAGTAGTGAATAATTGGACAATAAAAGAAAACACAAAGAATGAGATGATCAGTCTAGGAGGTCCAACAGCAGTCAACAGAAACACCAGAAAGCCAGTCATGGTAGCACATGCCTATAATCTCACTGACTTGGGAGGCTGAGACAGGAGAATAGCAAGTTCAATGCCAGTCTCAACAATTTAGGGAGGCTTTGTCTCAAAATAAAATATAAAAAGAGCTGGGGATGTGACTCAGTGGTAAAGTGCCCCTGGGTTCAATCCCCAGTACCAAGAAAACAATAACAACAAAAAACACCAGAAAGAAAGAGTGGTAGAGAAAATTATTAATAAAGTGAGAGAACTTTCCAGAGCCAAAGAACAAGAACCCCTTCTCAAAAAAGCTTTTTGGGTATCAAGCTCAAGGGATTAAAAACAACAAAAACAACATACAAAAATTCCAACAAACTATGAAAACATAAATGTTTAATCCCATTGTCAAATATTTTGAAAATAACAAGGGATGATAGGAAGGGAGGAGATGGGAAAATGTTGGAACTGAGATAAAGCAAGGTACATTTCAAGCAGTTATAAATGTCACTGTATATTCTATAGCTATATATATATATATATATATATATATATATATATATGTATATAAATGTTTTTCATAAGTATAAGAATTATGTCACTGTATTTGTATTTTTTAGGAACAATTTAGGACCCAGAAGAAAGGCAAAGGATCAGGGGATGGGAGGAGCGAGGTAGAGGGATGTGGGGGGAGTGGGATATTGAACAAATTGTACTGCTGAATTGTGTGCATCTAGAAATATGTGACAACTAATCCCAACCTTATGTAAAACTATAATGCACTAATAATAAATATATACATAATTCCAACAAACAATAAAGCAACAACAAAAGGCTCATAATCAAGAAATTTGAAAATCTGGGGATAAACAGAAGAGTCTATAAGCTTGAGGGTGGAGGTTTCTGAATAAGAATACCATCAAATTTCTCAAATGGAAGATTTCCTAGGGGAGATGAGTTTTTTCTTTTTAAACCAAGAATTCTATACTCAAACTCCCTCAAACAAAAGGGTGAAAAAAAGGCATTTTTAGGTGTATAAGTCTTCAGAGACATCTTCCTCCCAATGGCCTTTCTTAAGAAGCTGCTGGAGAAGGATTCCAAGATTGTGAGCTGCAAGAAGGCTGCTTCTCATTTGGCTCCGTGACTGGATGAAAAAATTCCAGGATAGCTCCATTGCTATGAGGTGCATTTTGGGGACACCTCCAAGGACCTCACACCTAGATACCACCCATGCACACCTGCTGGGTCCAGATATATTGGGCCCATCCCACCGCCAAGCATCTCAGATCCCAATGCAGCACATACGTTGGTCCATTCTGGCCCACCCCACACCTCTGGGTCCCTAGCACCCAGTGACATACCTCTGCTGCTTAGCTTCAACAATGCAGTGGAGTGTCCAGCAACCCCACCAGGTGCCAAGTCTGAGTCCTGGAACCTTGGCCCAAAAGGTGCAGCAAAACAAGGCTCCAGGCAGAAGTAGCTTTCTGGAAGAAAGTGGACATCAGAGAAGTGGTATCTGACCCAAATCTTGACATGTAAGGAGGAAGAACCCAGAGACTTGTCTTGCTTCCACACAGGGATTCCCACTTCAAAGATCCAGAAGAAGCTTTTAAAAGATGAAGAATCAAACTAGAAGAGGCTCACCTCAAACCCACAACTCCCCTAGCAAGGAGCCCACAGTCAGGGAGTGGGATGAAAATCTAGAACAAATTATCAATGATCTGATAACTAAAAGGAACAATGAACTAAAAGAAGATTTAATGAAGAGATTAAGAGAGAAAACTCAAGAGTTGAAAAACTCTTCTATCAAAAAAATAGACATACTCAAAAAGGAAGTAACAGAGCTAAAATCTGTAGTCAGTGACATGAGAGGAACCATGGAAGAATTTAGTAATAGACTAGCTTCTGTAGAAAATAGAAACTCAGCTATTGAAGAAAGAACTTCTGACAATGAGGACAGGCTGAGCAAGCTTGATTGCATGGATGACTTTAAATAACTCTCAGAACATAAACAGAATTTTCAAAATGTCTGGGATGAAATTAGAAGAAACAGTATAAGAGTAATTGGGATACAGGAAGAAATCGAAACCAAAATATAAACAAATGATATAAGGAACATTCTCAATGAAATAAAGAAAATTTTCCCACATAAAAATAGAGTCAGATATCCTCATCCAGGAATCTTATAGGACACCTAATAGGCCTAATGAAATGAGAAACTCACCAAGGCACATCATATTTAAAATTTACAGCACAGAAATTAAGGAAAGAATATTAAAAGCTACAAAGGAGAAACGCCAAATCATGTTCAGAGGTAAACCAATAAGAATCATCTCTGACTTTTCAGCTCAGACTCTGGAAGCCAGTAGATCATGGAAAGAGATCTTTCAACCTCCGAATGACCACAACATGCAGCCAAGAATACTATACCCAGCAAAACTCAGCTTCAAATTTGAGGGGGAAATAAGAATATTTCATGATAAGATCAAACATGCAGCATTTGTGAACAGAAAACAACCAGCTTTACAAAGAATCTTCAAAGATAAACTCCAGATAGAAGAACAAGCAAACACATCTCAAAACCCACAAACAGGAAATTCAATAAAGGTACATGCTAACAATAACCAACCAAGACAGCCCAGAATTAATAATAAAATACAATGACTATGAACCACAATCACATTTCTATTCTAACACTGAATGTGAATGGTCTCAATGCACCATTCGTAAGACAGATTAGCAGATTGGATCAAAAAACAAAATCCAACAATGTGCTTCTTAGAAGAGACCCACCTTACAGCCAATGACATCCACAGATTGAGGGTGAAAGGTTGGAAAAAATCTACCATGCACATGGCCCAAGAAAGCAAGCTGGTGTTGCAATACTTATATCCAACAGAGTAGATTTCAAACATAATCAATCAGAAGAGATAAAGAAGGGCACTACATATTAGTAAAGGGAACAATACAGCAGGAAGATATAACCATAGTAAATGTATACTCTCCAAACAAGAATGCTCCCAATTATGTGAATAAATTACTCCATGACATAAAACCACTTGTGGACCTCAACACAATAGTACTGGGAGACTTCAACACTCTTCTGTCACCAATACACAGATCATCAAAGCAAAAAAAAAAAAAAAAAAAAAAAAAAAAAAAAAAAAAAAAAAAAAAAAAAAAAAAAAAAAAAAAAAAAAAAAAAAAAAAAAAAAAATAAAGAAGGCTCCAACCTAATCAACTCCATTAATCAAATAGAGTTAACAGATATCTATAGAATATTCCACCCAAAATCAGCTCAATATACCTTCTTCTCTGTAGCACACGGATCCTTCTCCAAAACAGATCATATTCTAGTTCACAAAGGAAATCTCAGCAAATATAAAAAAGTAGATATTATTCCATATATCCTATCATACCATAGTGCCATGACTCTAGCAATTAACACCAAAAATCAAAACAGAAAACACACATAAACATGGAGATTGAATAATACCCTATTAAATGAAGAATGGATCCAAGAAGACATGAGAACAGAAATCATGAAATTCTTGGAAGAGAATGAGGATGAAGACACAACATATTAAAACCTCTAGGACAGCATGAAAGCATTCCTAAGAGGAAAATTTATAGCACTGAACACCCACATTAAAAATTAGGAGAGGAGCTGGAGGGGTGACTCAACAGTTATGGCACTTGCCTGGCATGTGCCAGGACACAGGTTCAAACCCCAGCACCACGTACACAATGAAGTGTTGGAGCAACTGAGGCCACATGAAAAACTAAATAAAAATTGCTTCTCTCTCTCTCTGTTCCCTCTTTCTTTAAAAAAAAATTTAGGAGAGATCTCAAATAAATAAGCTTAATCTCCACCTCAAATTCTTACAAAAGGAAGAATAATCTCCACCTCAAATTCTTACAAAAGGAAGAATAATCTAAGCCCAAAGCTAGCAGAAGACAGGAAATAATCAAGATCAGAGCTGAAATCAATGAAATTGAGAACAAACAAAACAATAAAAAGAATCGACGAAACAAGCTGCTGGTACTTTGAAAAAATAAATAAAATTGATAGACCCCTAGCCAATCTCACTAAAAGAAGGAGGGAGATGTAAATCAACAAAATTGCCAAAGAAAGGAGAGTGATCACTACTGACCCCATGGAAATCCAAGAAATTATAAGAACATATTTTGAAAATCTATACTCCTCTAAATTAGATAATCTGGAAGACATGGACAAATTTCTAAACATGTACAATATCCTGAAATTGATGCAGGGTGATATTGAAATCCTAAACAGCCCAATAACAGCCACTGAAATCCATACAACAATTAAAAGCCTACCAAAGAAGAAAAGCTCAGGACCTGATGGATTCCCCACTGAGTTTTACCATACCTATGAAGAGAAGCTAACACCTCTCCTTATTAAACTATTCCAAGAAAATGAAAAGGAAGGAACTCTCCCAAACACTTTTTATAAGGCAACCATAAGACTGATACTGAAACTCAACAAAGACACATCAAAAAAAGAAAACTACAGAGCAATATCCCTCATGAACATTGATGCAAAAATTCTTAATAAGGTTTTGGCAAATTGCATTCAAAAACACATCAAGAAGAATATTCACCACAATCAAGTGGGCTTCATTCCAGGTATACAAGGCTGGTTCAACATATGCAAATCAATAAATGTAATTCATCACCTAAACAGAATTAAGGACAAAAATCATATGATCATCTCAATTGATGCAGAAAAGCCCTTTGATAAAATTCAGCAACATTTTTTGCTCAAAACTCTAGAGAAGATAGTGATCAAAGGTACTTACCTTAACCATGTAAAAGGCCATATATGACAAACCCTAGCATAATCTAAATGGAGAAAAGCTGAAAGCATTTCCACTAAACTTGGGAACAAGACAAGGCTGTCTGCTCTCACCATTTTTATGCAATATAGTTCTTGAGCCCTAGCTGGAGCAATCAGGCAAGAGAAGGAAATCAAAGTGGTAAGAATAGGACGAGAGGAAGTCAAACTATCTCTGTTTGCTGATCACATGATCTTGTATCTGGAAGATCCAAAATACTCCGCCAAAAAACTGCTTGAGCTTATAAACAGATTTAGTAAAGTAGCAGGCTACAAGATCAACTCCCATAAATCAATAGCTTTCCTATACTCTAACAATAATGGGGCAGAAGAAGAAATCAGGAAATCAGCCCCATTCACAATATCCTCAAAAAGAATAAGATACTTGGGAATTAATCTAAAAAGGGAAGTCAAAGACCTCTACAACAGAAATTATTGGACATTGAAGAAAGAAATCCAAAAAGACCTGAGAAGATGGAAAGATGTTCCATGCTCCTGGTTAGGCAGAATTAATATAATTAAAATGGCCATTCTGCCAAAAGCACTATATAGATTCAATGCAATCCCCATCAAGATACCAATGTCATTCTTTACAGATACAGAAAAAGCAATTCTCAAATTCATTTGGAACAAGAAACCCAGAATAGCGAAAGCAATACTAAGCAAGAAAGATGAAACACAAGGTTTTGCAATGTCAGATCTAAAATTATACCTTAGAGGTGTAGTAACAAAAACAGCGTGGTACTGGTAATAAAATAGGAATGAAGACCAATGGAATACAGTAGAATACTCTGAAACAAACCCATACATCTTTAAACATCTGAATTTTGACAAAGGGGGTCAAATTATAATATGGAGGAATGACAGCCTATTCAACAAATGGTGCTGGACAAACTGGACAGCCACTTGCAGAAAGTTGAAATTAGATGCTTATCTCTCACTTTGCACAAAAATCAAATCTAAATGTATCAAGGATCTAGGAATTAAAGCAGCTATGATACAACTGCTAGAAGAAAAGTTAGGACTAACACTCCAGTATTTGGGAGTAGGCAAAGACTTTTTCAACAAGACTTCAAAAGTGAAAGAATTAAAGTAAAAAATGAATGAGTGAGATGCCATTAAGCTAAAAAGCTTTTGCACAGGAAAGGAATTGGTCAAAATTGTCAAGAGACAACCTACAGAATGGGAGATAATCATGGTCTGTGATTCTTCTGACAGGGGACTAATATCCAGAATTTACAAAGTACTCAAAAACCTTAATACCAAATACACAAACAGTCCAATTAATAAAAGGGCCAAAGAGTTAAATTGTCTGGTCCCAGCCGGCAGGAACCGGATGGCTCTCAATCGGCAGCTGACTGGGAATGAAGTAGACCCACTGGTTCTGAGTTCTCCAAGCGCTTTATTTTTCCCTCTCTCTCACTAGAGGCCTCCAAGCGCTTCCTTCTCTGCCTTCTCTCTTTTAGAGGCAAGGCCTTTACATACATCTCCTCTCACTAGAGGCTTTTACATCTCCTTCCTCTTCACTAGAGGCAAGGCTTTTACATTTAGAGTCAAGGCTATTCATATTTTCTCTCTTTAGAGTCCCTGTTTCTACTGCTGCACTAGAGTCCCTATTTCTACCGCCGAGGCTTTTCTTCCTCTCTTACTGCCTGCATGTTAGGTTTTCTTCTTCTCTGCCTCTGCTGCTGCTGCTTCTCTGTCTCAGCTTCTTCTGCTGCTCTCCTCCGTCTGTGCCACTGCTGCTTCTCTGACTACGCCTTTTCCCTGTACACCTGGTATTTATCTGTTACAATAACCAATAGGGATACAGTGCAAACACATTCAACCAATTGTAACAAATGAGCGGCCAAATAGCTTAGTCATGCAGTCAGGCAGTTTATTAATTACAAGCCAGCTGGGCCTCTTAGAGTTGATTACCACTAATTCTTTTACAATCCAGCTGGGCCCCTTACAGAGTTGTTTACCACCAATTCTTTTCTCTGGCATCCGGCCAGGCATCATGTTGGCCTTAGTCTCCAACATAAATAGAACCTTCTCAACAGAGGACATTGAGCAATCCAATGAAATCATGAGAAAGTGTTCTAAATCACTAGTAATCAGAGAAATGCAAATGAAAATTACTCTAAGATTTCACCTCACTCTAGTCAGATTAACAAAAATGAAGACTATAAACAATAACAGATGCTAGAGAGGTTGTGGGGAGATAGGCACACTAACACACTGTTGGTGGAACTGCAGGCTGGTACAGCCTCTTTGGAAAGCAGTGTGGAGACTTCTCAAAAAATTAGGGATGGATCCACCACGCAACCCAGCTATCCCTCTTCTAGATATTTTCCCAGAGGAGTTACAATCAGTACATTACAGCAACACAGCAAAAATCTATGTTCATAGCAGCTCAGTTTACAATAACTAAATTATGGAACCAACCAAGATGCTCCTCACTGGATGAATGGATCTAAAAATTGCCGTATGTGTATATATGCATATATGTATATACACACACACAAACATAAATATATATATATATATATACATACATATATATATATATAAAAATACACACACACACACACACACACACCATGGAGTTCTACTCAGCAATTAGAAGCAATAGTATTGCAGCCTTTGAAGGTAAATGGATGGTGATGGAAGAAATCATGTTGAGCAAAGTTAGCCAAACCCAGAGTCAAGGGTCAAATGTTTTTATTTATTTATGGAGGCTGGAGCTAAACCCAGGCCTGTGTGAAAGGTAGTTAATCTTATGTATTACATCCAACAAAGGCATAGTAACACATAATCTAGGGCAATCATAGATATGTAGTGTGGGATGGGGATAGGGTAGGTGGGAGAGGGGAGGGGGGAGAATACAGAAGGATCTGGGGGGTAATTCTGGTTTAAGAGCATATGCATATTATAGTGTTACTTTAAATGCATTTATGATTGTACTCAATTCCTTAATAAAAATATTTTTAAAAAGAAGCTGCTTGAGGCTGTGCCCAAGTGTATGCATGGCACACACTGAAGAACTCTGTTTAGGAGAATACTGACATGTTGAAATACATGGGATGGTAGAAACAGAGGATTCTCAGAGTGATGGCAAATGGAAGTTCCAATACAACAGAGCACCAGACCCACCGTGGAACCCCTCAGATTGGAATCGGAAGGTGGAGGCTCTAAGAGCAGTGTGGGACTTGAAGGGGAGGGCAGGTGTTAGGGTTTGAAAAACTCACATGTGACAATTCGGGAAGGCTGAGGTGAAATTATTGGGCTATAAAAGCCTTCACCTGATCAGTGAGTTAATCCCTATAGGGTGTGGCTGGAGGAGCTGGGTCACTGGGGTGTGCCTGTGGGTATATATTCTATATCTGGCATGAGTTTCTCTCTCTGCTCTGCTTCTAGATGTGACTCCTTGATCTCTCAGCTCCTTGGACCCATGCCTGCAGTCATGTTCAGCCTTACCTTGAGGAATGGACTAAGACCTCTGAAACTCCCCCAAATAAACTTCCTCCTCAAATTGTTCTTGTCAGGTCCTTTAGTCACAGCAGTGGAAAGCTGACTGAAACAGCAGGAGTGTGATTTTTCAATTACCTGGCATGTCTTCTATAAAATTCAACTGAAGGGCATTTTACAGAGTTGTTGAGGATGTGGAAATATTTCGTCAGATATTTAGGAAATATCTTAAAATGAGGGAATTGTTAAGTCCAGAAAAAAAAAAAAAGCAACTTAACAAATGATATAAGAAAGGACATATAATCAAGCCACTTGGCTTAGAAGCAAACTACTCATCCATATATGTACACAGCCTTAATCACAATTACACAAGCACTGAACATAATTTAATGGATTTTTGAGATGTTGTTTTATTGGGAGGAGGATGAAAGGGAAAGAAAAAATATAAGTGAGCTAAAATCTGTATCATTCATAACTGCAAATCAGTAGGTAGAGATGAATCAAGCCATAGCAGTGCATACATTTAGAAATAAAATAAAATCAGTGAAACCAACCGAAAAAAAAGAGGAAAGTATTACTTGGTGGAGGGTGAAGAGAAGTGCCTTTTTCTAAAAAAAACCCACATTTAATAATATTTGATTTTTCACAGTATTAAAAAGTAGAACTTTGATACAAATAGAAGTTTATTGTTTTTTATTTTTATTTTTTACAGTGCTGGGGATGTAACTCAGGGCCTTGCATATGCTAGGCAAGCACTCTACCACTGAGCTACACCTCAGTCCTCAAATAAGAATTGTTATAATCACTGAATGCAAAAATGTATAGTTGGAATTATATAATATCAAGAAATAGGAAACTTCAAATTATGGTAGTACTATTGAATTTAACACACATAAAATTGTATTTAATCGTGCATTAATACCCCAAAGAAGACATGATTTGGAAAAGCAATTTTTCACTTTGTGATATGCTTTGTAAAACTGGAGTTTCAAAATTGTGATAATTAATTCATGAAGAGTTGAGGATTTGATTCCTGCTTTCTGAGATTTATTAATATTTAAAGTCTGAATCTGTATTTGAAGCATAAAGAACTTCATCAAATTAAAGAGTCACAAATCATTCTTTTGAAGAAAAACATTACAAGTTGGATTTAAAATCCTTCCTTATATTTTTAAAAGAGGAAAGACAACATTGACTTTAGGCCTCATTGTATTTATTACCACAAGAGTCTGCAAATGGAATTCATTCCCAAATGATCATAACCCTCTTTCTTCTTTTCTGGGGAGTGGGGTGGGGAAGGAGGTTAAACATAAAATTCAGCAGTGTTATTTTACCGCCTATAGTCTGAGCCCAATGTTGGGACAGCCCTCCTGACCCCCACTGCTTTCTTCTTTCTATCAGGATGACAGTATCTTTGCTCTGCCCTTTGAAGTTTTGATAATTGGGTCTGCTGAAATAAATTGATACTTGGACAAATTAACAGGAGATAAAGCATGCAAATTTAATTTATTGATGTGCTTGAGCATGGGTGCTACACAAAATATGAGCCTCAAGGAAGGGCCAGATGGTTGAAGCTTAAATAGCATTCTGAGCTACAGAAAGAAGTAGAGGCTTAGTATTTCTGGGAGGAAGTAGTGATAGGAAAGAATGGTGAAGTGGAGGATACACATAGTGAACAAAGGATGTCTTGCTATGCAAATAAAATATTTCAGGCAGTAGTCTTCAGAATAGGTGTTGTGTTTAGTGTACGTAGGATAAATGCTCTATTCTCCTTCCTGGTGAGTTAAACTTTATTTGATGAAATTACAAAAGAATTCAAGACAATCGCATTCCTCCCAGAGAAACTTCCCTTAGATAAGGGAACTTCAGAGAACACACCTTCCTGTATTTGCTGCT
>PVKS010016198.1:19441-44495 GCA_004027875.1 Aplodontia rufa
AATTTTACAAGGTGTCCAGCAATCAAGTACACTGTGGTAGAGCTAAAGAAGAATGCGTTATAAGCACATTTGAATAAATGAGTACTCTAAGAATAGTGCTAAATTTGAAACTCGTGGAGAAAAGATTTTCAAGTTCCAGATTATTCAGGTTAATGTGAGAAATGACTTGACAATTTATACGTGCAAATTGGACACAAGATATTCTTTCATTCCACTATTTATTGGGTGTCTGCTATGGGATGCTGTCAGTGTCAAGGCACTGGGAACAAAAAACATTCTACCCTTGCAACACATATTCTAGTGGCTTCTATTCATTCATAGTTCATGTTTTGGATTAAAAATCATTGTCAGAAATCATTTAAAAATCCATCAAGGCTAATTTAAGTGACTGATCAATAATATTGAAGAAAAGTTAGATGCAAATGTGATGGAATGATTAAAAATTTTTTTCATTATAAGAAACTTGAATCATTGTCCTTCATGATCTTTTAATGTCACAAAACTCAAAAAGAGTTCCTTTGATAACTCTGGTGGTCTATTGCCATCTTGTGTTCAAACTACTCAATTGTGTGACTTAATGACAAAGATTCTGCATTAGTTTCTTACAGGGTAAAGGGAATCTCTTCCTCTGAAGGTTCAAGTCTTTTAAGTCAGCTGAAATAAACTGGGTATAGATAGGTTAACCAGGGAAAGAGCATCAAATTTATTTACATTCCCTGGGCAGCACAGGAACATGAGTACATAGTACCTATCTTCACAGAGGAGTAGGAAATGAGGCAATGTAGAGGGGTAGTTTATTATTTTTAGGGAAGATGAATGGACCTGCCAAACAGACAATGGCCTGGGACAAATTTTGCTGGGCTATGGGTGGGGCATTTTATTTGTGGTCTCTTTCTCTGATGAGTTTAATCTTCCTTAGTTAATGAAATTTCAGCAAGAGGATTGAAGGCAATTGTGTTCCTTTTTGGTGGATGCTGACTTTAGGTAGATAAGGGAGCTTCAGAAAAGAGCTTCTCTCTGCACTGTCGGGGAGAGAAACATGGGAAGATCAGAGAGACCAGCTTCTTAGGCCTCCCAATTCCAATTTCCTTCACTTCAAAGTGCTTAGCATGTGCCATTGCTATTCTTTGTGGTAACGTTTCCTGAGCCTCAGTACTGCTGGAGTTAAGTTATCAAACTTGCTGGCTTAAAACAACACAAATTTATTATTTTTTAATTCTGTGGTCTGAAGTTGAAATGGACCTGAATGGTCTAAAATCAAGGTGTCAGCAAGGCTGGGTTCCTCCCAAAGGACCCCAGAGGAGAACGTTTCTTTGCCTTTTGTACCTGTGGAGGTGGCCCGAATCTTTGGCTGGGATTCCCTACTGTCTTCTGAGCCAGCCATGGTTGGCTATCTTCGTGATGGTACCATTTACAGAAGGGTCCGTGTGATTCTGTTGGACCCTCCTGGATAACCCAGGATATTCCCTGTTTCAATGCCTGGATGAGTTGCAGCTCCTGCTTGCCATGTATCACAGTCCGTATGGAGTCTAGGACAATAGTGTCTGAGATGGGAGGGACCTTATTATTCTGCCCATCACAGAGTCCATTCATTTTCTTCTAGGGATAATTATGCTACATTTTATGTCTTAGCCAAATAGCAAAAACATCAAATCAAACTGCTTCTCTGTCCTTATTTGTAACTTGGAACTGAAGAACAGAAAAAGAAACATCACTTTTGCCAGTGTCTAAAAGATTAAGTATTTAGAAATCCTCACAGTGAATTTTTACATCTGCTTTACTGATCTCAGCTAAAAAACTCACCGAATGTAAAAATGATGCTAAATGAATCTTAAAATCATGTCAAGGTGACAAATGTAGGTGTTAACTGAAATATTGCTTGATAATATATTACATATAGAAGTTGAGGGTTTTTGTTGTTTGTTTTTATTTATATTTATTTTTGCTGGGCAAAAGTCTTGTTCACAATCTAGTCAGAACTCAGCTTACAAACATTCAAAATTAGAAACTCCTTATGGGATTAAAGGAGGAGAGAAGAGGAAGAAAACGGGTTGTCAGTTACTAACCTGTATAAAGTTGTCATGATAGCAGGTGAACAATCCACACTCTTTATTGGTTGTTGGCCAACCAGGGTAAGCGTGACCATGCTGTAACCATCTGTATTTTGTTGTTTTTAGGAGAGAGAGGGATAGTGAGTGAGAGAGAGAGATAAAGAGAGAATCAATATTATTTAGTTTTTCCTGTGGTTTTCGTTGCTGACATTTTGCTATGTATGTAGTGCTTGGGTTGGAAACTTGTGTCCTCACGCATGTCAGGCAAGCACATAACCTCTGTGCCACCGCTCCACCCCCATCCATCTTTTTTTTTGGGTCTGGGTCTCTCCGATGTGGATGACGAGCAGGGTCCGTCTTTTCTCTCTGCAGGTAGGTAGTGTATGCCAATCGAACATCCAAGGAAGATCAACAGGATAAAATGCTTGGGTCTTCAGAGGGCTTTCTCAGACTTTTCTGGAATGTCATATATGTTGTGGTAAGTGTACATCAATATTATTTAGGTAGGATGAGGGAAAACAAGAATAATCAAATATTTATCTTTCTATTACAAATATTTTTACTAACTGTTAGTAGTTAACTCTAAAAGTAATGCAGGTCTTCCCGGGGCCCATAAAACTCTTGTCCAGCCTGAAGAAGGCTACATGAAGACATTGAAGTACCTCTAACAGAAGCTTCTTACAAAATATCTTAATATATGGCAGCCATTTAACTACCGTTTAAGTCTTGGTATTAGTTTTCATCGTAGAAATTTTTCATCTTTTGTAAAATTTGTATTTTGTGATTTTTTTCTTTCTTTTTTGTACTAGGGTTTGAAATCGGGGCGCTTTACTACTGAGCTAACTTTTTATTTTGAAATGGGGTCTCCCTATGACAGGGTCTCGTTATGTTGCTGAGGTCTTTTTAAGACAGGGTCTCCTTAAGTTGCTGAGGCTGGTCTTGAACTTAAGATCCTCTTGCTTCAGTCTCTTGAGTTGCTGGGACTGTAGGCATGTGCCACAGTGCCTGGCTATATTTTGTGATATTTAATGCTAAAAAATGATAATGGCTTGCTTTCTTTCTTTTCAATGAGTCTGACTTTTCTTTTTCTTTCCTTTTTGCGTTGGCTAGGCCCTCCAGCGTAATATTGGATGAAAGTGGTGAGAATAAATATCCTCGTCAGTCTTAGGGGAAAAGTTCCTGTTTCACTGTTCATATGTTATTATGTTGAGTTTTTATTTTGATGCCTTTTATCAATAATTTCCCTTCTAGTCCATTTTATTAAGAGGCTTCTGTTTTTAAGTCATGCTCGGTATAAAGCCTTTCTTTTCTTTTTGCATTTATCAAGATGGTTGTGTGGTTTTCGCCTTTATTCTGTTAACGTAGCAAATAGCATCCATCGATTTTCAAATGTTAAGCAGGCTTTTCTTGTGGAATCACCCCTAGTGATGATGTGTTAGTCTTCCTTTTTATGTACTGCTGCTTTCAACCTGCTAACATTCTGTCAAGGATTTTTGCATCATGAGACATGTTGGTCTCCAGCTTTCTTTGCTTGCAAAGTCTTTGTCAAGTTCTTGGCAGAGTTATATTGGCTTCATGAAATGAGTTGGGAACAGTTTCTACTTTTTAAAGGAGTCTGTGTACGATTAATATTATTTCTTTCTTCAATGTTTGGTAGAATTCCCAAGGGAAACCATCTGGGCCTGCAGTTCGTGTTGAGGGAAGGTTTTTGATTGTCAGTTTCCCTTTTGAAATTAATGCAGAGTTATCCTGATTTTCAGTTTCTCTTGTGCCAGTTGTTAATTGTGTTTTCAGGGAACTCTTCATCTACCTTGTCAAGTTTCATTGGTATATAAGTTAACGTGTGCAAGGTCTGTGGAGGTGTCCCCTCCTTCACTTCTGATGTTGGTAATGGGGCCTTTCCCTTCATTGTGTTCCTGATCAGCCGGCAGCATTCCCAAAAGCATTTGTGGCAGTGCTCCTTTCTCCCAGGAAGAGCAGAAAGGATGTCCTGTTGATGTAGTGAGGCTGACACCCTGTTCCCTTCTCTTTCCCATCAGTCACCCATTAGTTCCTTGCAATGCGTTTTAGATGACTGCAGCAGAAGGACTTGGGGTGATGTAGATAAATGTCTACTTATAATTGTTAATTACTATGATAATACATATATATTTCACATGAAATTTTATATTGTATGCTATTATGTATTCTATTATGAGGCAGGTGTGGAAATATCTCACACTCAAGACCAAGGGACCACAGTGGGAACAAATCCGGCACCATGAGGCAGAGACTTTGATTTAGGGACATGAACATTGGTATACAAGTGTTGTTTCAGTCCATGCTTTCAGTTCTTTTGGGTGTATGCAAAGAAGTAGAATTGTTAGGTCATATAGCAATTTCATTTTTAACTTTTTGCCAAATTATTTTGCACAGCAGCTACACCACCTGGATATTAATCCTTTATCAGGTATATGATTTGAATATTTTCTCCCATTCTGTGGATTGTAATTCCACTCTCTTAATAGTGTCTGATGGCTAATTTCATGCATTGATTGGAATCATTGAATGCTCAGTTATTTGATTAAACATTGTTTCAGCGTGTATGTATGGTGTGTTTCTGTAAGAGATTAGTATTTGAATGGCCAGGCTGAGCAAAGTAGATTGCCCTCCCCAATATGGGCGAGCATAATCCAATTCATTGAGGGCCTGAATATAACAAAAAAAGGTGGAAGAAGAAGAATTCTCCAAGTCCTTGAGCTGGCACATGAGTTTTTCTGCTCTTGGACTAGTGTTTACACTGGTCCTCTGGTCCTCTGACTTGGACTGAAATTATACCACTGGCTTTCATGAATCTTTAGCTCTCAGATGGCAGACCATGGGACTTCTCAGCCTCCATAATCATATGGGCCAATTCCTTATGATCTCTCTCCTATAATTACTCTGTCCATCTCCTGTTGGTTCTGTTTCTCTGGAGAATCCTAATGCAGGTGTCCTTTGATATACAAAAGTTTTCAATTCTGATGAAGTCCAACTTTTCCATTTTTACTTTATTACTCTTGCTTTTGTTATACCCAAAATATTATTACTAAAAGCAATATCAGGAAGATTTTCCTTATGTTTTCTTCCAAGAATTTTACAGTTCTAGCCCTTAACCTTAGATCTTTGATCTTCTTTATTTTTAAATGGTAGCTTTCATTTATTGACTGTTGACACCGCCCAATTTTATATGCTTGAGCTTTTAAATAATGTTTACATTTATGAGGAGTATTTTCCATATCTGATGATAAAAATTGATCATGGTTGTCCCTATCTCATACTAGTGATTTATAGTTGTAGTAGGGTAGCTTCTACAACTTAAAAGCTATTTGCCAGTGTCTCATTATTCTTATTTCATTCATTTTGAAGAGTCATCTCTTTTTTTTAAGAGAGAGGGACAATGAGAGAGAGGGAGAGAGAGAGAAAGAAACAATTCTATTTAGTTTTTCATATAGTTTTCATTGCTCCGAAGCTTCATTGTGTACTTGGTGCTGGGGTTTGAACTCGTGCATGCCAGGCAAGTGCCGTAACCGCTGAGCCACCGCTCCAGCCCCAAGTCACCTCTTTTTAAGGTTACTAGGAATTCTGTGTGTGTGCCTATTTGGCATCAATTCTGAATATTGCGAATGAGGTTCAGAATCACATCAGGTTTCCACTTTTATTAAAACAATGCACTGTGAATGAACCCCTGGCTAACCTTAGGTCTTCTCTTCAACTTGACATTTATGTGGCACTGACATCATATGTAGCACCGCAGTTTTTGTCTTCTTGGACAGTAGTGTGACTGAGTTTTTCTTTGGTAAAGGAGAAAAAGTGAGATATTTTCCTCACCCATCACCAGGCTGATGTTTGATGCCCCCTTTTCACTTTGGTAGAAGATTCAACAAATGGAATTTGAAATCTTGCATGCTCCAGGAAAAATGATATTGTAAATTCATTGTTATTGTTACTGATTTGTTACAAGGATTAGGACAAACAGATGTACAGGGTTAGGTATGTGAGAAGGTGTGTGGAGCTCCATGTCCTCTGTAGGCGTGCCACCCTCCAGGAACCTCCATGTGTTCAGCTATCCAGAAGAGGCTCTTTTTCTTCTTTTATTTTTTGCAGTGTTGGGGATGGAACCCAGGCCTTGTGCATGCTAAGCAAGTGCTCTACCATTAAGCTACATCCCCAGCCCATCTTATTCTTTTGTATGTCCTAAATTTTTTTGTAATGGTTATAAATATTTCTTTCCAGTTTATAATTTTTTGTATTTATATTCCAGATTTGCATGCTTTGGAGTTATTCCAGCAGTTTTAAATTTAAACATAGTGATGTTAATCTCTCCCCTTGTAACTTTTCCTATTTAAGGTTTTCATAAACTCAGTCTTAAAATACTTTTATAGTGTTTTATTGTTGATATATAATACATTTGTAATTTTTATTGATAGTGTGAGGAAAAGATCAACTTTCCTCCTAAATGCATGACTAATTGTTCTAATAGCATTTCTTGAACAGTCTAGCTTTTTACCAGTGATAGAATTTAACCTGAGTAGCTGAACACATGGCTTGTGCTTGTCAATTCTTCAGAAGTCCCCAGTAGAACTGAGCTTTTGCTGCCTAGGTAGCAATCTTATTAATACATCCTTTCTTTACCTTTATTATTGTGGTGCTGGGAGAGAATCATGGGCTTTGCTTATGCTAGGCAAGTGCTCTACCTTCCTATCTCTCACTTCCCAATATCAACTCCTAAATACACGACATGCGCTCAGACCCTTGCCTCGGTGTTTGCTTTTGGATGGCACCAGAGATGGTCTTAGAAAGCAGATCCTCAGGATGGGATTTGTCCATGACCTGATCAGGGGCTAACAGGAATCTCATGCTGGTCTGAAAGGGCTACGTGATAACCCACGGCTTGCTATGGCAGCACATTGACTAAGCCAGGTTTTTGCCACTGCCACCAAAAGTCCTGAAAAGAACAATTTTACAGGAGGAAGTTGATTTGTTACTCATGGTTTCCGAGGTCTCAGTACATAGTCAGCTGACTCCGTTGCTCTGGGCCTGAGATGAGGCAGAACATCATGGCAGAAGGGTGTGAAGGAGGAAAACAGCTCAGGAGAAGACAATCAGGAGGCAGAGAGAGCTCTTGCTTACCAGGGACAAAATATAAACCTCAAAGGCATGCCACCAGTGACCTACCTCCTCTAGCCACATTCCTGTCTGTAGTTACCACCCAGTTAATCTACTCAAGTGGATCAATGCACTGGTTAGGTTAAGGCTTTCATAACCCAATCATTCGACCTCTAAACTTCCTTGAATTGTCTCACACATGAGCTTTTGATACCTCGTATCTAAATCATAACATAACTCTTTCATCTGAGTGTCTAGGATAAGATACAGGCAGAAGGGAAGTGGTGACCTTGGGAAGGATTGTGGAGGGTGCTGACATTTGTGAACTTTCCTGAAAGGCTTCATGAAAAAGAAAGGTATACTATCCACTCAAGGTGTGCAATGAATATCGAAAAGGTTTCATGGCCAATTTTAATTAGCCCCTTATTTCTTGCTGAAGGACGGTAGACTATGCTGCCTGTTAGCCTCAGAACATAATCATAAAAATGTCAGTAATGTCACAGCCCTAAAGGGGAAGCGGGAGGATTTTGAAACCTAGGATAGTTGTATTTTAAATGATCTTGAACCCCATATTCCTTTGAATCTTCAAAGAAAATTAAATGAAAAGGCATGCTTATTTATAAAAGGTCTTCACTTTTCTCCCCTGTGGCTTCCAATAGTTTCCTTCTTTCCTTTTTATTCAAATTTGGTTTAACTGCAATTTATTTTATTGTTAAGGAGAGGGTTGGGAGTTCAATTCTATTTTTAATTTTTTTTTCTGAGATAGCTATCTAGTTTTTCTCCCCAAACCTCAGAGCTGGGGAACCTCACACTTATGAGCCAAGTGCACTACCATTGAGCTATACCCCCGGCTTGCATCATTTAGTTGTGTAGCATCATGTATGGGATAGTTTATCTTTCTCCCCTGATAAAAATGACACTCTTGTTATATACTGTATTTTAGTATGTGTTTGAGTCTTGTGGGAGAGAGAGAGAGGTGTTCACCAAACCTGTCCCTTCTGTTTCTGGGCATGTGACAAAGTGCATTTCCCAGCTTCCTTTGCAATTAAGAATTGATGGATCAGGCACACACAGGCCTCCCAAAGGTCTCTTCTATCCTTTCCACCTTTGTGGTAGGTGGGATGGAGGTATTTGCTAAGAAAACCTTGGAAGCTACATGTTGAGGATGGTAGAGCCAAAGATGCGAAGAGCCTGAGTCCAGAACTCTTGTTTAGAGGAGAGATTGCTGAGCAGAAGCACATTTTCGACTTTATGAAAATGAGAAATAGCTTCCATTTTGTATAAACCATTGTTTGATTTTTTATTATGCCAGATGCCCTTACTTTAACTAATTTGGGCCTATTTCTGGATCCTATTTTGTTCCATTCATGTCTGCTCATCTGCTAGTACCATCCTGTTTTAATTAATATAATTTCATAATATATTTTACTATCTAGTAAGGCTAATCCAGTTGTTAACTTTTAATTTACAGTTTTTTCTGGGTCTCCTTGCATCATTTTTCCTTTTGAACTTTAGAATCAGTTTCACTAGTTAAAATATGATCTCCAGCTGGACGCAGTGGTGCATGCCTGTAATCCCAGCAAATTGGAAGACTGTGGTTGGAGGATTGCAAGTTCAAGGCCAGCCTGGGAAACTTAGTGAGATCCTGTCTCAAAATAAAATAACATGACATAAAATGGGCAGGGGTTGTAGCTTAGGGGTAGGACACCCCTGAGTTTAATCTCCGGTACCAATAAAACAACAATAAAGCTCCTTGGTTTATTTATTGAAATTACATGTGGAGTTTGCTATAGGAAGCACTGACATCTTCACAATATTTATTTATTTTTATTTTTAAAGAGAGAGAGGGGGGCTGGAGCAGTGGCTCAGTGATTATGGCACTTGCCTGACATGCACAAGGATGCAGGTCCGAACCCTAGCACCATGTACACAACAAAGTGTTGCAGCAATGAGAACTATATGAAAATCTAAATAAAATTGATTCTTTCTCTTTCACTGTCCCTTTCTCTCTTAAAAAAATAGAGACAGTGAGAGAGAGAAAGAAAGAGAGAATCAATTTTATTTTTTTCATCTTGCCTTTGTTTCTCAACACATTAATTGTATGGGGATGGGGTTTGAACCCCGGGTGCTCATGCATGCCAGGCAATCAAAGTGCTCCAACCACTGAGCACTCCAGCTCCTAAAAATTCTTATACAAGAATGTCTTTGTCTTCATTTATATTCTTCAATGACTTTACTGTAGTTTATTTGTATAGCTTAGTCTATTCAGTTATCTCTTTTTGAAGTTATAGGCACTGAATTTACAAACTTTTCAAATTGTTTTAATGTAAACTATTATAAAGTTTTAGAAAGTTATTTAATAAGCATAAATGGACATGCTGGAGTTTAAGGAAGCCCAACTGACATCATCAGTGTTCTTTACTAAGTTTCTAAATAGCTTAGGAATTGGCATTTAGGCAGATGAAGATACACGTACATACTCATTACTGATAAAACTGATGTTCGGGAACACTGTTTAAGTCTGTATCAATAGCTTCCTAATGCAGCACCATAGAGATGGACTGGCACCACTGGGCAACCATAAGCCTCTTCCAAAGGGTTTGCCCTCACAAACCTGCTGCACGGGAGGGCACAGCAGTGTGTACTTCTACAAGAAGGCTTCCTGCAAGTCCCTTCTTTAACCCTTCCTTGTCTAGGAAGATATAAAAGGGCAGATAAGCCCAGTTGTATAATAGGAAGTATTTCAATATGGAAGGCAATATCAGAAGTGAGAAGTGTCACTCCCATATATTTTTACGGATCAAAAGTTCATATACACAGTTTTTGGACAGTAGTGTCTAATGTTAGATTTTGAATTTTAGGCCATGTATTTTTGTATTTTTGGGCCATGCTTACACAGCATTGTGGAACATAGGTTCTTATTAGGTCTTAACCCAAGAGAGACTAGACCACAAGCAACTGACCCTCTCTAACCGCATGAGTAAATGCAAGCCTGCACTCAATGAAAGAGGGTTGCTTTTTAAAATTTTTTAAAAAATTTTTTATAATTTTCTTTTTTGAGAGGGAGAGAAAAATCATCAACTTTAGTTTTCCATGTGGCTTTCCTTGCTCCAACACTTAGTTCTGTATATGGTGCTGGGGTTCGAACCTGGGTCCTTGTGTATGCCAAGAAAGTGTACTACCACTGAGCCACAGCTCCAGGGTCCAATGAAGAAGGTTTTAAATTCTGAGTCTCTGCTTAAAGCCCCTTTTATTTCTTTCCTTATGCACAAGGGTCTACCTTCTTTGAATAAAGATCTTTACTTTTGAAATTCTGTTATTCACAAAACTACTGTCAATACTAGGGCTGGTTAAAAAAATAGTATTCAGAGGAGAGGTATGAGAAGAGCAGCGGGGACCTGGTGCAGCCATCAAACAGTATTCTAAATAAGGCAGAGTTTGCAAATAGCCAGTGTTTACTGAAGGATTCCTGTGTGAAGGGCATTATATGCATTCTTCTTCACAACATCCTGATGAGTTAAGTTTCCTTGGGGAAACTGCGCAGAGAACTCAAGATTTAAGGTTTATGGAACCCTTCTTTGTCATCATAACTTCATCTCTTGAACTCAAGCAAGAGTGAAGGGGAAGTTTGGTGCCACTGTCTGGAGTCCTAGGAGTGCAACCAGAGCTAGGTAAGTGGAGGCAATCCAGACAAGAAGCCAAGGAACAAGGTGACTGAAGTGCTATCACGGAAGGGGGCACAGGAGCACCGCATAGTACAATGATGGGATTTATAAAGCTGATCCTCTCACCTACATGTGGAAGCCAAAGGAAGAAAGTTCACTGGGGCAGGGTGGGGGGAGGGAAAGGATAAAATGGAAATGGGGAGATTTAGGTCAAAGGATTCAAAGTTGCAGATGTGCAGGATGAGACCCAGTACAAATGAGGACTACAGATAATATCATATTTGGGATTTTTTCTGCAACAGTAATTTTAGGTGCTCTTACCACCGTGCCCCCTAATCCCAGAACATTATCTGAGAAGATATGTTAATTTATTTACAATGATCATTTTGATGCCGGTTTTGTGGATGTCAGGTTCATGTCCTCTCGGACTTGAATAATGAAACCGAGGGACACCTGAAGCAAGCAGAGTAAACAGAGTTTATTTAAGAAAGAATAGAAAAAAAAAAAAAGACTTCTCCAGGAGGAGTCTCAGAGCCGAGAGCTCGAAGAGGGGGTCCAGCTCATCTTTCTCATAGTCTCTCAAGATTCTCTCCCTTTGATAAATCATTGCCTTCCTCTCCCATACCTAGGAGCTTGAGTGCAAAATTCTGGTCTGACCTAGTCAGACCAGACTAGCGCATCTTTACTAGCAGAGGGGAGTTGCTGTCTGGATCACCATTGTTAGCAGAGGAGATGTGAAGCTGATATGCACCTCTGCTTGCTTAGGGCAGTGGAATGCCCTTTGCCCTCTCAAGAAAAATGACCATCAGTTAATTTTCTCCTTATTGACCCACATTATTCTGCCTATACTTGACCGCCTAACTTTTCTCTCCCTCATTCCCCCCTCTGATTAGGGAAACCCAAGCTGCTTTGGAGGTTCTGGTGATGACAGATCTGGTTATATCCAGCTGAAAAAGGGGCGTAGTGGGCCAAGCAGTTTTGGGTCCTCCCATGAGAATGCATGGGTGGAAGAAGGACTCTGTGGTAGAAGTCATCTGGAGTGCTTGTGGGTGGCTCCATCTTCATCACCATCAGGAGTTCAAAAGATTTTAACTTTAAACAAATCAGCTGAACTAAGATATTAACAAAATTAATGTCAGAATGAAAGTTAGCATTGAGTGTAAGAGAGGTAGAACCAGGTCTGTCATTTGGCTCCTCAAAGATGAACACATATTGTAATTGGAAGTCTAGGGGTGTACAGAAAAAGACATCTAATACAGTAAATTAAATAGCAGTGGCTAGACCCTCAAATGCCAGAGTTCTGGACTAAAAGGTATGTTATTACCTTTGGTGTGGAAAGACAGAGAGGTCCTTTAGGGCTATTCTAACTGAACTGCACTTTTGCTTGCTCAATTCTGCCTTTAGTGGCCCATACTTCAGGGTTTATATCACATTTTAACAGATGTAAGCATAGTGGTCCCAGGGGCCTTAGATTTATCATGAATCTTTGAAAATAAACCTCTCCCTTAAGGAGTAGAACACTCTTTGGACTATCAGGAATGCATGAGAGAACACCATCCTATCCCATTTACAACTTAATGGGAGAATCAAGTTTCTAGTTACAGGCCCTCCAGACACTCCTTGCATCGTCACAGTATTAGAGGAGGGGGATCAAGGGCAAGAGACAAGTACAAAGGCTAGCACCAGTGTCCAATAGGAAACTGACCTTTTGGTTCCCTATGGAGAAGCATATCTGGAGCTCATGTGTGGTGAGAGGGGTCACGGGAGCCATGAAAGCTGACCTTGGCCCTGTCAGGCCTGTGTGGGGAACTTTGGACCCAAGGGCCTGTGCCTCTGGGAACATTTATTCCTCTGGTGATTGCCTTGAAAAGATAGGATAGGGCCCTGGTGGTGGTCACTTGGCCTGTGGGCATTCCCACAGGTAATGTCCTCCTTTTTCCCAAAGGACAGAAGTCCTTTTTGTGGCTTGGGGTCCATTCCATTTCTGTCCTATATTATCCTGGAAGCTTACTCATTGTAGGGTCATAGCCAGCCAGTGCCTCAGCTTTTTCCAGTCTCTATGCTCCCTGTTTTTCCTCTCCTCATTGTTATAAAAGATGGTGGTTACAAGCTGGGGGATGTTATCTAAAAACTGATCAGAGCCATATGTCAATTATTGTAACTTCTTCCAATGTCTGGGACCATCTGAGTGATAAATTTGTCCTTTGAAATTATGCGGCCCTCTATGGACTCAGGGTCCATGATGATGCGATTTCTCAATGCCTCTCTGAGTTTCTCCAGAAAGATGGTAGGGTCTTCCTGAGTCTATATAAGTATTAGTTAACATACAATCTTATATCATAAATCAAACAAAAGCTAAGAGGGGTCCTTTTTGTGGAAAGCGTAGCAAAATGTTTTTATGTTCTACATTGCTAATTTTAAATAAAGTAGGTTTTCCTTGTTACTTTACAAAAAATACAGTTAAATTCTTATCCCAGTGTGAAGAGTCAGGTTATTCTAATCCATTTATAAAATATTAAATGACATAAATACATAATTAAATTAGTTGATTCCATATAAACCTGAAGGAGATCGTTGTTACACGCAACTTTAGTTTGAAAACACCAGACTGGTAAAATGCTGTCCTAAGTTTTACATCTTAAAAGATTTGTACATTTGGAGGACATGAGTAAATCTAATACACAAAAGTCAGTACTAATTACACAGATGTCCTTATATTAACTAAATTTAACCTTTGAATAAAAATTTAGGATCCATAGTGTACTATAACAATAATCACAGGTAAAGCAAACAGATATAACCCAGGTCTTTGAAATGGCAGTGTGGCCCTTTTATATCAAATACAATGTGTAAAAGAGAGCATGTTGGTTACCTTGTCTGTAACCCTACATAAATTTTTATTTTATAAACTTACATAACACTTAAACAAGGCTCAGATAAACATCTAGTTCTTAAATATAGTTCTAGTCACATATATTAGGTGTCAGCCTCATTGTAATAACCTAAAAACAGTTGTTCATTTAATGTTATGAAATAATCACTTGAAAGATTTTAAAACAGGTACAAACTATAATTCCTTTAAGATTTAGTTTTCCTAAGTAATTAAACCTAATACCAGGAATTATCTTGATAAGAGCAGATCAATGTTTTAAGAAATCCTTATTACTTTGACACATACAGATTTTGGTTTTATAGCAGCAGTACATTAATATTTGACCATAGGTAAAACACCCTAAATACCTTTAATCAATTGTGCTAACTGTGGTCAACTTAATCACAAATAAACTTTGAGATTTATCCTCCAAAAGTTGTGTAACTTAGGCATTCTATAGCTTGTTTTCTCATCTAGATACATTTATTTTAATTTCCATACCAAAGTATGTTTCCATACTTATAACATTTTATATCTCTTTTCTACTTGTTGAACCTTTCTTAAATCTATATTTTGAAACAGTCCTTATAAACTTCTGAATTTTCTAACTACTCCACTTAATAAGATCAAATATTTTATGCTATTTACAGAACTTTAATTGATACACAGCTGAACCTTTTGTACTCTTCGCATATAGAATTACACCTGTTAGAATTTTAGTTCTTAATAACCTTGCTATTCGTGAAGAATGAGAAAAAAGCAATCAAATTATATTTTTAGTTACCAATCTATAAACCACATTTAATAAACCCAAATGTATGTTGTAAAGAATAGAAAAATGAATAATGGTACAGGTGTAAATTTAGGCGGAGATGTTTATTGGGATTTGCTGCTCCCGGGCCAAATTTACCTGCGCAGCCATAATGAGGGCAGGCATGGGAAGTGACGGCCCACAGGGGAAACAATGCATGCAAGGAAAATGGCAATGAACCTTCACCAAGCAGCTGGTTTTATTGGTTAAATAGGAGGAGTTGATGGGGTTGGCCTTTCAGAGATTGGCTGGTGGATCTGTCAATCCATTGGAGCGTGTCTGCCAGTGTCTTGATTGGCTGTTCTTTTCAAGGGCAAGCTGCCCTGTGCCCTTCCCCTTAGCCAGCCGGCATGGCCTCAGGTCTTGAATGAAGCCACACCCCAGCCATGACAGTTGGGCCATGTGGCCTGGCTGAAGCCCTGCCCCCAGCCAGCCTAACATCTGTTACCTTATAGAATTTATAAGAACACATTTAATAAACCCAAATGTGTCACCTTATAGACACTAAGAAGTCAAGACTACTCAAATTCACTTAGCAGTTGATGTTTTAACATTTTGACTTTGCAAATCAATTAGGTGTCTCCTCTAACAAACACTTTTATGAAGATTAATCCCATTTATGTTAAATTTAATTTACTTATTTTTAATTGTTAACTTTAGGTTACCCATGAAACCAGAATACCAGACAAATATTTTAAACATTTAAGTCATGTGAACTAAGTCATTTGGATCCATTTTCTTTTTTTTAAATTTATGAGCGCTCATCTATAAGCCAATTTGGTACCATGATGAACACACATATAACATACATGTACACAAACACACAGGACAGGTATGCACATAAAAAACCAACAGGAAACAGATTTTAGAGTCTTTGGATAACTGGCCTTTTGAATAAAGACAGCAGTAAAAAAAATCACAATAAAAACTCTAGATAAAATAAGACTGACTGAAAAATATATTTAGGTGTACAAAATGATAGGGGAATTCATCAGTAAAATTGAGCTCAAAATCCAAAAAATGAAATGGTCATATTTATTCTTGTAAAGGAGCATTAAACATGTTTAGCAGACCAGGGTAAGAATTAACCCAGGCTTTGAAGGAATGAGAGCTGGTGAAATCCTCAGGAAGGTTTTTTTTGTTTTGTTTTGTTTTTTTTGTTTTTTTTAAGAGAGAAGGACAGTGTGTGTGTGTGAGAGAGAGAGAGAGAGAGAATCTTTTTTAGTTTTCACATGGCTTTCTTTGCTCTGACACTTAGTTGTGTAAGTGGGTGCTGGGGTTTGAATCTGTGTATTTGTGCATGCCAGGCAAGTGCCATAACCATTGAGCCACCGCTTCAGCCCCAGGAAGTTGTTTTTTAGGAATAAAGAAAACCTATATGGAATCTTTCCAATTTCTTTTTTTGTGTCCAAATGAATAGAAGAGAAAACTCCTCAGGAATTAGTATTTCCTGAAATTTTTGGGCCTGTCCTATCAGCTTCCTAAAGCTGAGTCCCTGTTACATTATCTCCAAAGTACAAGAATGTGGGCTCCTTAAGCATCTCTAAAGGCTGGGAACCTGGAGCAGCTGGCCTTTCCAGATCCTTTCCTTCTGTCATGCTAGAATTTCAGCATGCAGGAAAAGAGTAAACATAGTCCCTTAGGCCTCAAAGTCTAAGAATTTAAAAGTAGCCTCCAAGCTCCCCACCCACCCATCTCAAACTGGTTTAGGCACTAGCTCCTGTAGTTTGCATTTTAAAAGATGGCTATCAGGCAGGTGACTACAGGCATCTCCTTCCCCTTTGCAAACAAACCAAGCTGCAAAATGAGGTATTTTTCTTGGGTATTTGTGGGTTATGCAGGCTAGTGGTGAACCTGGCATAACCTGAGAAAAAAGCTCCCACTTGAATTAAGTGGATGTCCTTTATCAGGGGACTTCTGAAAGGTAAGCAATCCTACCTCTCCTTTCCCCTATACCCTGCTGGATTTATTGCTGCCTTACCAGCCAGGCTGCAAAGGTCTTTGTTTGCCACATGACAAAGACCTAAGGGAATCCAGACGGTGGCATTACTGGCATTCCCTTTGCCACTATAACATTTAAGAGCCCACAGTAGAAAAGCAGCCCATAGTCCAAGGGAGGATATTTGCCAACTAGTTGTGCCTTTAAAATTTGCCTTACATGATTTTCTTTCCTTTAGTTCTCATACTCTTAGGCCCATGATTCTACATTATACTCCTCAATTTGAAGTGGCAAGCTTCTTAGTGCTCTGGGTGAGATCCCCACTACAGAAGATAAATGATTTGGCTTCCTGAACTAGGAGAGATGAGAGGTGGTTTTCTCTGAGACAAAACTTTTTGATTTCTTCCTGCCAGATGAGGAGGTTACGGAAGGAAAGGTATTAAAATTAGGAGAGCTCTATCTTGGCAATCTTTCATTAAGGGTTCCCTGTTTAAGTGGTGGATGTCGGGGACAGTCAGAGTAGAAACAATGCAGAAAAGAGAAAGACTGTTTGTCTCACGATCTGGGGATTAATGGGTCACTCCTTTACCAAGGACCTTAGATCAGACCAAAACTTCGTCTTGGGATCCGAGATTCATTGAGTGAAGGTGCCCACCACCACTGGACCGAGTCAGTCAGAAACAAAGATAAGTAGATAGTGGTCAATGCAGGTGCCCCTGAGGGCTGTCGGGGTCAGACTCTGGACAAGAGACCTTCTTGCAGTACTGGAGAGTAGCCCCAGTCACCAGCCTTCAGGTGTCTCAAGTCTTCCTCTGTCCCACACACCAGCTTTCTCCCACAGAAAGGAAACTGGAGCAAGTCAGGACCAACATTCCCCATGCCTAAGTAAATGAGGATTAGTCCTGCCTGTCCAGCAAGCCTGTGATCTGAGACTTAATTTTAGCAGACATGATAACTGTCAGGTGCCTGGTGTTTAAAAAAAGTTTATCCATTAAGGAAAGGCAGAGTTATCTTCCTATGTTTGTGAAGTCCCCATTTGTGAACAGAGGGGATTTAGGCCCTTCCTTATGACCCATTCTATGTAAAATATCCTTTTCTCAAAGGTCAGAGTATGATCAGTGAAGAAAGGGGGTGCTCAGGAGGAACGAGCTTTGGAAGAGTTTGGCTCATACGGAGGTGCATATTTCTGGGGCGTTCGCTCAGCACCATCCAACTGATTGGTTACTTGTAGGATACCCTTAAGGGCTTCAGGAGAGCAGGTCGGGGAGAAGTCTTTGAGATCCACGATGGAGTGACCCTGGCCAGAATCTCTCAGTTGCTTCACTCCTTTACTCAACTCCTCGCATCCAAAGTTAACCAGGATTAGAGGGCAACTGTCTACTAACGCCAGACACGCTCCGAGCTAGGATAGAGAAGCTGGAAACAACCCTTACAGAGCCTAACATGCCTGACCCAAAGGCAGGGGATTAGGTACTGTAAAAAGGACGTGGAACCTGTCATCCGAGACTTAAGAATGGCGGTCAAGCTAATCGAGTTTAAGTAACTGAAGGATGCCCAGTTTCTTATCCTCCAGAAAGAGAACGATGCAAGCTGAGCTGAGCTTGCAGAGAGCTTACCTTGGTGGCGATCTTATCTATATCCTGCATGTTCTGGACGAGCCCCCATCTGATGCTGTTTGTGGATGTCAGGTTCTTATCCCTGCAGAGTCAAATAAGGAAACTGAGGGACACTGACGCAAGCAGAGTAAACAGTTTATTTAAGAAAGGATAGAAAGAAAAAGACTTCTCCAGAAGGGAGTCTCAGAGCTGAGAATTCAAAGAGGGGGTCCAGCTCATCTTTCTTATAGTCTCTCAAGATTCTCCCCCTTTGATAAATCATTGCCTTTCCTTCCCCATGTACAGGATCTTGAGTGCAAAATTCTGGTCTGACCTAGTCTTTGATCCTGGGCCACAAGCATCTTTATTAGCAGAGGGTTGTCGCTGTCTGGATCACCACTGTTAGCGAAGCGTATGTGAAGCTGATATGCACCTCTGCTTACTTAGGGCAGTGGAATGCTCTTTGCCCTCTCTAACTCTTCTCTGCCTCAATTTCACTACATATACATATAAAAACATATTGTATACCTTAAATATAATAGAAAATGTATCTCAAGTATTTCTGAGAGATGTCCAACACCTGCTCAAGTTTCACAAAAACACTTTCTCTTAAGATACACAGCAAAAGAGAGAATTTTGTACACATATACCTGACCACTGACAGTGAACTATTGGTAGTAAAATGGATCTACTGCCAGTGATCTGGGATCACTGCTGCTAAACAAAATGAAGATCAGAGAGATTGAGGGACACTGACCGGGAACCTGGAACATAAAGACCGACATCTACAGACATCATTTCTAAATTATCAATTAATAAAATTATCACTCAAAAGAATATTACCAAAGGCTGAACTTACAAGAATTTCTCATTAGATATCAGGAAATGTACATTTGTTTAGAATTAAACCTAGGGTCTATTCTTATATTTAGGTCACATTTTTCAAAAGAGCAACTCAAATGGCATATGTTAATATTGTACATGTATTCCCTCATAGGTACTTAGAACTCAGATGAAGAATGTCTTGCTATCTGGAATGTGCAGAGACATAATTAACTAATCTGGTTTTATTCAGCAAGTAGGGACTGAATTTTAGTCTTCAAAGACACAATTACAGAGCGAGAGACCTAAACAGTTTGAGTTTTCCTGTAAAAGAATCCGATGCTCTTTTATTCGGCCTGAGTTAAATGATGACGAATCACACTCAAGTTCATAGGAATTGTACTAAATGTTTTAAAACCAGATTTATAAAATCAACGATATCAACACACTGCAATCAGACATAATTTGTGCTATACTTTGATTTAAAATCTTTGAAACTTCAGGAATGGGGAGGTAGTTGAATCGTAGAGCACTTGGCTAGCATGCATGAGGCTCTGGTTCAATCCCTAGCACTGGGGAAAAAAAAAAAAAAAGAAAAGCCAAGAAAACAAATCTTTAAAATTTCAAAACACATCTTTTAATTTCTTTCAGCACACAAAATAATTTCCTCGCAGAAGCCTATAATTTAAAAATAAATAAATAGCACAATTTTGCAATTCTGATTTTACAACATAAATATTTGGGGCATACAATGTTTTATCAAAATGGAAAGCTAAATAAGATTTTTTTTTGCTTTTCAGAACACAATCATTCAAACTATCAAACTTTGGAAATCAACTTGGTGATATGAAAAATTCACTGGAAAACAGAATCAATGGAAAAATGGGGTCTGGTGCCATCTACTGAGTGACAATGGTAATGTGTCATTGAGTATTAGCCACAAAGTTAGGTAACACTATGATTTTAGCTACATGGAACTCTAAAGGTGCACATGTACATGAGGCCTGAAAGTTACATGCAAAACTGAAAACAACTGCTGAAAAACTCAGCGGACGGAGGACTGCTGGATGGTTGTTTTCCTTTTTTCTTTACATGCCATCTTAAAGGGGAATTAAACAGGTAGTTAAAAATGACCACTGAACAAAAAGCAAACCGAAAAGCAAAATGCTTCAGGAAATTTGGAAAATAAGAATTTCCATGATTAAAAGTGTCTCAGAAAGGGTATCTTACTTATTGCTAACTGTGAGGCAGGAACTCAGGATTAAACACCTGGGTTGTAGTGGGAGGGGATGAACCTTCAAGCTGGGACTTTGTTGTTGTTTCAGATAAAGTTCTGAGGGATTAGAGTGAAACTTGCTCATTATATCATGATAATGCTAAATTCCGCACCTTGGAGGCACTCCCATGAGCCATTTTCAAACATGGACTGTGTGAAGAAGCTGGCCTTTAACTGCCTCCACCTATGGTGGCAAGCCCCTCCAAAATGAACACACATGCTTCTCTCCAGTAACAGTCCTTGTTTCCTTCCTTCTGGGAGAGACACTGCTTTGGGATATATTCCTAGTACTCCTCTTAGCTGCTGCAAGTAGCAAGCCTTTCTTGATTCTTTCATCTCCTGGCTGTGCTTACAGACTTTGCATTCATCAAGGGGTGAATTCATTTTGTTTAGTTACATTATGAGAAGACTGGGGGGAGACAGTTATGCCCTTGAGTATTTATGGCAGGTCAGAATTAAAGACATCTATTTTGTTTTCTAGTTTTTACATAAAAAAGCTGGCTTATCTAAAAATTTATTAACTTGGACTGCCAATAAATAATGTGGCACCTAAAAGCTGTGATGGTAACTGATACCCACAATAACTACCTGGAAGCACAAAATCCCTGAAGGGCTTTTCTGGTTAGCAAAAACAAAACCAAAAACATATATAAAAAAATGAATTTTTGTTTGGTAAAGTTTACTCAACCAGGCCCTGCCCCACTCCCCATCCCCAGTACTGGGGTTTGAACCCAGGAGTGCTCTACTGCTGAGCTTTATCTCTAGCCCTTTTTAATTTTTTAAAATTTTGAGACAGTTGGGCATGGTGGCACATGCCTGTAATCCCAGAGGCTCTAAAGGCTGAGGCAGGAGGATCGTAAATTCAAAGGCAATCTTAGCAATTTAGTGAGATCCTAAGCAACTTAGCGAGACTCTGTCTCAAAAAATAAAAAAGAAGGATGTGGCTCAGTGGTTAAGTGCCCTTGGGTTCAATTTTCAATTTCTGGTACAAAACAACAACAACAACAAAATTTTTGGGACAAATCTTGCTAACATGCCAAAGCTGGCTTAGAACTTACGATCCTCGTGCTTCAGTCTGTCAAGTTGCTGGGATTATAGGTACACACCACCACGCCCAGCTCCAGGCCCCTTTTGTAAAAGCAATGATAGAAGCCTGGCTTGGAGGTGTATGCCTGTAACCCCAGCAATCTAGGAGATTGAGGCAAGAAGATTAAAAGTTCAATGCCAGCCTCAACAACTTAGTGAGACCCTGTCTCAAAATAAACATAAAAAGGGTTGGGGATGTAGCTCTGTGGTAGAGTGCCTTGGGTTCCATCTCCAGTACTGCAAAATACCCCAAATCCAAAACTCAAAATCATAATGCTGGAGAGCCTTAGGGCAGACTTCCTGTAACATTTTCATGAACTGGCAAGGTTTTTTCTTTTTGGTAGAAACTTCTGCAAATGTTACTTTCCTACAAGGCCATAGTGTCCTGAGTATTAAGAGCATGCCTAAGATATTTGTGGATGTTCTTTCTTTCATAACACTGTTCGCAACCCACACTTTGCTTCTTGTTTACCTCTTCCAAAAGGGCAGGGACTTGTCTATTCGGTTCATCACCATATACACAGCACTTAATATATGGCACATGTAAGTGCTTAATAAATGTCAGTTGACTAAATGAATAAATAAATGTATGAATGAATCTCATTCAAATCAATTGACCTGAGGGGAAAGATAAAAAAAAAAAAATAACTGGGGCTGGAGCAGTGGCTCAGTGGTTACAGTGCTTACCTGGCATGCGTGGGGATGTGGGTTCAAACCCCATCACAATGTACACAACGAAGTCTCAGAGCAAGGAAAGCTGAAAAACTAAATAAAATTGATTCTCTCTTTCTCTCTCTTTCTGTCCCTCTCTCTTTAAAAAAAAAAAAACAAAATAACCCTCATAAATAAATAATGATGAAAGGAAGAAAGATAAACATCAGTTGGGGTTAGTAGGCTTGATAAAACAGAACAAAACAAAAATCCAAAAAACATGCCATCATTCAATTGATATTTGGAGATTCAATATATCTGAAAGACTTCAACTGAAAGTTAATGTAAGTGTTTTCCGGAAGACTCATTTACAAATAAGTTAATGAAAACCCTGTTCCTGTATGAAGATGTCATAGGAGCCTAGTGTTCTGTATGTTTCAAGATGGAGAATTCTCTGTTGAATATACCAGGTGAGTGTCTAGAGTACCATAAAGAGAGTGCAGCACACTGAGGATCTTTTCTTGAATGGAGTCAACTTGTTCAGAAGGACAATAATCATCCAGACTTGACCTGCAACCAAGAAAGAAAAAGAGGAAAAATACACAAATAGGATCAAATCACTCAAATCACAGAGGAAATGCCTGAATGTGTTGATTTCAATGTAAAACACAATTGTAGGTGTATTCAATTCTGGAAGAAGAGTTGAAAACTAATATTTATCCTGTCAGGCACTTTAATTATGTTCTTTAATTTCCTCAGCAGTTCCGTAAAATAGGTACAATTACCATCCCTATAAAGGAATCTAAAGTAAAGGATTAACCTGTGCAAGGTCACACAGCTGGTAAGTGTATGCTAGTGACAGGTTTGAAATCATGCAATGTGATCCTAAGTGCTTAATTACTACTACTCTTTCCCTGAAAGGAAGATGCGGCCAGGGAATTCAGGGGCTTATTATCTTTGCGACCAGAAAATTTTTATTTTTATTATGTGTACACTAGGGCTAGAAATGAGTAGCATGCAGGTTTTCCAGTTGATAAAAGGATTCTACTTCTAAAAACAATTTGCTAATCACAATAGTGCAATGGATCCATGGCTTGGTCCAAAATGAAATGCAGGCATGTGACGACATTCAGATTAGTTTCCTAGGCAGCATGAAGGAGAATGTAGAAAAGTGGGGTTGGGCAGGAATTTGTATTTTGGGAGTCTTTCTAGAACTCCCCAAAGACAATTTGAGTTCCACTGAGCAGTTACAATGTTATTTCCAATTACAGTATAAAAGATGTGAACTAATTTGTTCAGTGCCTCTTGGTTCTGGATTGGGGCAAGGAAAACCACTTAGAAGATGGATTGAGAAGGGTGGCATAGAAATCCTTTTATAAGGAACTGGAATTAGGCAGCAGGCTATTCCTTTGTGTAAATTTTTTAGACTTAAATTATCTATAAGACCTCTAACAAACTCATTCCATTCTCTGGTGACCAGGTTACTTTTGAGGCTTGATGTAAACATTTAAGACTTAATAAATAAATGATACAGAACATGTTAAATTATTAAATACTAAGATATACATATGGATAAAGACCTGCTGAAAAGTATCATATGTAAAAGTTTAATTTATAAGCCTTAACAAATAAGGATACTCCACAGCTTTCAACCTTTTTTGGGCTGGGGATGTAGCTCAGTGGCAGTATGCTTATCTAGTGGGCATGAAGCCCTATATTTGGTCTCTGACACTGTGTGTATGGGGAGGAAGGGGAGAAGATTTCTAAATTCTTTTAGTAAACACTATTACAATGGTACTTCATGGGTGCTACACCCAAGAGGGGTTTTTGGAAATCTATAGGTATAGTTTTGATTGTCACAATGACTAGGGGAATGTTACTGACATTCAAGGGACTGGAGGAAGAGGGCTGGGCTGGGCTGCTGGAAGGCATTCAATATGCAAGACAGTCTTGCAATATGAATAACTCCCCTGTATCCTGCATACTTTCCCAAGTTCATGGAACATTCCCACAAGTAAGAAACCAGTTTTAAATTTTCTGAGCCTAGAACTTAATGCTTTTACATATAAATGAAGTGTTTCTGAATATGGATTAGATATGAACTAATTTTCCAGGAGTGTGATTACTTTGTGAAGTGAGGAAAGACTGGACTTCAAGTTTAGATTTTACTAAGAAGTTGTTCAATAATTAAAATCACATAATTATGGCAGTGCTGTTGGTAGTATTTGGCTAACACAACACCTGGACATCTGTCTACATTTGTAACTGCTATACTAGCAATGCGTAAAGATGTGCATTTAGTGTGGTGTTTTAACATCTATCATGGGCTCAGGGGAGAATCTGCTTCCTGCCCATTTTTAGCTTCCAGAGGCTGCCTGTGTTCCTCAGGTTATGGCCCCAATCTCCATCCTCAAAGGCAGCACAGTAGCACTTTCCAAGTTCTCTCTCTCACTCTCTTTCTCTCTCATTCTGACCTTTCTACCTCCCACCCTTGTGATAATACTAGGTCCACCCAGATAATCCGAGCTCATCTCTTCAGGTAAATATTATTGAGTTAATCATATTGCAAATTTCTCTTTTTTTTTTTTTTCAGGGCTGAGGACCGAACTCGGGGCCTTGTGCATGCTAGGCAAGCGCTCTGCCACTGAGCTAAATCCCCAACCCCATACTGCAAATTTTTATGCAAGAACATGTCACAACGATTCCCTCTAATATGTAAGACCAGGTCGAACCAAAGAATGAACAAACAAAAAATATTCCCTTTTGCCATAAGGTAACAAGTTCACAGGTTCCAGTGATCAGCATATGTGTGCCTTTGGTGGGTCATTATTCAACTTACCACACTTACCTTGCAATTGTCACAAGAGTAGGTTTTGGTAAATTTTTCAGTAAACAATATACAGACTGAATAAGATACTCAATTTCTTGTTCTGTGCTGATATGGTGAGGAAGTTCTGAATAATCGCAGGTTAGACCAGCTTGGTGAACCTGAAAACAGACAATGAAAATTACATTATAAGACTGTTGATCTTTTTTTTTTTCAGAGTTCATTTTTATTTTTCTACCTGTTCTTTTTCTTCCCCTTAGTTGAGTATGTGATGCTGGTGACTGAACCTGGGTCCTCATGAATGCCAGGCAAGAGCTCTATTGCTGAGCCAC
>PVKS010016199.1:0-44418 GCA_004027875.1 Aplodontia rufa
ACTTAGCTGTGTATGTGGGTGCTGGGGTTTGAATCCGTGTACTTGCGCATGCCGGGCAAGCACCGCAACTGACGAGCCACCGCACCAGCCCGTGAAGTTACTATTGATTGCAAATTACCTGGAGGTTCTAGGACATTTTCCTCTAGCCCAGATATAGACTAAGATCTGGGGTACCATACATTTTTCAAGGCTAGAAGAGTCTAGAAGAACCAAGGTTTGTGAGAGCTATTCAGATATGGCTAGCAACAACTAGAAAAGTAGGAAGCCAATTTCTCTTATTTTGGGAAGTGAGTTGAATAATTGGCAATATTTAATAGACCTTTAAGTGAGAAACTGCAAGACAAGGAGAAAAGACACCGGTCTGTCTAGAGAGCACCAAGAGAAGGTATGATGATGATAGTTAATTTTCATCTAAGTTCAAGAATGAGCATGTGTACAGGAGTTCACTAGAAGTTATATTGTGTACTTGTACAAATATATAATAACAAATCCCACTTTATGTGTATTATAATGCACCAATAAAAAAAAGTAAGAGAAAAAAAAGGATAACCAGCCAAGCCTTTGTGGGCAGTGACAGTTTCTTGAAACATGAAGCATTTGTTCCCTTAGTCACCCTCTTCCCCACTTACCCCTAGTGCCTATCCTATGTTATTTGATTTTTGCTTTTATTGCTCAAGTTTTCAGATACTTAAAGTATGTATATGAAGGCCAAGTTCAGTAGAGTTATCAAATGTTAAGACTTCAAGTACAACAAAGTGCATATTTAAACACTCAGCATTGCTAGCAAAGGTGGCAGCCTCCATCATCAAAAGAAATACAGCCCTGATTGAAATGTTTGTTCCTTTAAAAAAATTGAATAACCATGTACTTGACTTGAGTTTTTGTTACAGTTCCGGAAGAGGTGAAAAGTCATCATGAGCCTCTCCTGTTCTAGGGAGGGGTATCACACAGATATGACAAAACTAGAGTAGAGAACAAGCCATATGGCTTCAGGTTTTGATCTAAAAACCCTAATACTTGGCACACAACACAGAAATATAGATAATTCATAATGAATAGCTGGGTCATTTTCTATTTCTCAGACTATGAATCATGTTTTTCTCAGTAAAGAGAATAGTGATAAGAACTTCAGGACATAATTAGCCTCAATTTGGATTTGGACTTTTGGAAAGCCACCTTCACATGCTAGCCTATTAGAAATTAAATGCATTACAAGGCCGTAAGAAGATCTATAATGATTCTGATCAGATCCATACCTGCTTCATGAGAGCCTCTCATGGTTGGGCCAAGTCAAACTGCCCTTTATGCAGTTAGTTGATAGATTCAGAATGCTTAATTTGTTCCCTTCTAATTTAATCTCCAGAGTACTTAGGCCACAAACTACCTTAAAAATAAATATACCAGAAATATACTTTTTGGAGGTTATGGGTGAGACGTACCTGTTGCGCAGAAATGAGTACTCCAGGGGCAAACTCCCACCACCATCACTGGAGCTAAAGAAGGGCAGATCCAAGGAATGATAACATTCCTGAAGACTTAGAGGCAGCTCAAGAGAATCTGACTGTAAGGAAAAAAATCTCAGTTTCACTCTCTGAATTTATTCAGCCTAAGACAGTGTCTCTTTGCCATACTCTGTTGTTAGCTTGAAATAAAAACATTAAACACTGTTAATACCAACAAGTTAGACACACTAACTGCTCTGTAGGAGCTAAATAAGATGGCAGGTGACACATTAAACTTAGCCCAGTTTCCTCTTCAAATGATGTCTCCTAGGAAAACTTGGGCCTGCTAGTTATTTTGAGGCTCTCGATTAACAATTAAGCAAGAAAGAGAGTGCCTGCTAGGTACTATCAGAGTAGGCACAGAGATTCTGCTAGAAATGTCTTCATGTTTGCTCAGAAATACTTTGCCTGCTTTGAATCTTAGAGATGCTATGTGGGTATGGAAAGGAGTATGCCTGGGCCTGTGTTTACGAGAGAACTTTAGCGAGAGAATCTACAGAATGGGGCCACTGGCTAAAAGTAGCTCATCTGCCACCAACTTTGAGCATATGGGTTGATTGTGAAGTTAAGTAGTCTTTGTATGTCTAGACACAGTGTTGATGATAGAGAGTGAAGAAGTAAGGGGACTTCCAACTTGCCAAGCAAGGGAAATAATAAACTATTGGTGGTCAACAATATTTACAAGTTACTTCATGTGTTACAACTTTATATTTCAGGGTCTCCATTTTATGGACTGCCTCTAATCCTTACCCTTCTTAAGAAAGCTTTCCCAAGACCTCTGTTATTAACTAATCTATAGGTTTACTAAATAGGCTGTAAACTGAAGCCAGTCTCCTTTGTACATCTGCATGAAACCACTTGATGTACACCCACTGAGCACTACCATATGCCATAAGGCACCAGACATAGGCAACACGGTAACCACGGGTTTGGTGTCTTCATGACGTTTCTTCTAGTGGGGAAATCAGATTGGGAAACTAATAATCCAAAGACAGTCTGGGATAGAAGCTGTTGAGTTAAACTTAATCATGAAAGCAGCAGATAGCAGCTGAAGATTCCCGGAGTTTCTATATGGTACTTGGGTTACTACTGATGAAATTTCCCTGAACTCTCCAAGAACTTAGACTTTAACATGAAACCAGAAACTAATCCATCACTACAGATGATCTTGCAAAGGTGATATGACTCAAACAACAAGGGATTGCTCCAACATGACCAGAGAGCATTATAATGGCAGAAATAGAATCTGAGTATGAGAACATCAAACTCCTGAACTTACCAGTTAGGGGGGTGTCTATTTTCTTCATGTTCTGGGATCTCTCCTCACATGGAAACGAAGCTGACATTCATTCTGACAGACAAGCATGTAAAAGTGCATTTTTAAAAAATGATACTGTGTGCCACAGGATGAGATGGAAGTTTTCTCACAGGCATAGGAAACAGGGACCTTTATAAATATTCTGACAGAATTCTATGGTTCAGAACAGCTTTATTAGTGAACTAACAAATCAATGCATGCATTCAGGACTCATAACTACCTAGAGAATCTGGATGTCAGACACCAGGATCTGAGTTACAAAGATGAACTACAGGTCCTGTCTTAGGGAATCTCTGTGTATAAAGGTGCATCTCAGTGCATGATGGTTGTGAAGGCACAGGAAACTATGGGAAATAGCCAAAACACACCTGGTTCTTCCCCAAAAAGGCACAGAGGGTCTCATTGAAAAGGTACCATCTGAGCCCAGTCCTGATGGAAAAGTGAACAGGAGTGACATTGGCAAATGGAAACACAGCAATGAAGGAGATGAGCTAAGGCATGGGGAAATGAGTGAGGCCTCTTGAAGCTGTTAGCTCAGCTGATATTACCCAGCAGATGATGACCAATAGGAACAAGTTTGGGGAAACTGGTAAGGAACTTAGACTCAATCCTAAGGACAGTGGGAAACAGGAAATGGTCCCATCCTTGGCTCTTTGGACCATTCTAGGTTGCTTGAATCACTGTCTCCATTTGGACAGAGAATGTGGCAGCCTGGAGGCAAAGGAACGAGAGACCTAAATTTAGATCAAGTGAGTGATGAGGGCTTAGACATGGCCAGGGCTTGATAGCCAAATGTCAGGAGAAAAGAATCTGGATTCATTTCCGGACTACTGATTTAGTATAAGCAACGGGGCCAATTAAAGCTAGGACACATGAAGAGAGGAAGACAGATTTTTTTTAGAAGAACGTCTTTACCATGCATGTCTGTTAAGGCATCCAAATACATTTTATCTACATAATAGGCCCAAGCACTTTACCCAGGTTGTCACCATTGCATCTTGTAAAAGACTGGCATTTATCTCCTGTGTCCTTTCAGTGATGACATGAGAACTTTGGGGGTTAATAGTACAGATAGTAATACAGCCTTGAAAATGAAAGAGGTTTTTCCATTATGTGTAGAATCCATATCTTCTTAACCTCACTGTGATAGTCGTAAAGTATAGCCCAAGACCAGTACGGTTGACATTACCTCTTTAGAATTGCAAAGCAGGGCCCCATGTGAACCCACTGAATCAGACTCTACAAGGTTGGGGCCCAGCATGTTGTGTGTTAGCAAGTCCTCCAGGGAATTCTGATGCACACTAGGACTAGGGAGCTACTGACTTAGTTTACCCCACAGAGCCTAATAACTTCCTGGGTGTGTCATGTTGAGATCCTTTGCTCTGCCTTGACCAGTGTGTCTAGACAAGCAAACGAAGAACTGTAGTCCTTCTAGAAAAAGACCTGCTCAGGAAATTCTAGTGGTATTTTTTAAAACTATAATGGGAAAGGAAAATAGGAGTCTAGCTTAATAATAGAGCTGTATTATGAGAGCATCATCCTGATAAATGAAACCACTTAATTCTGGATTATAATTTAAGCCAGCTCTACTACTTAAATTCCAAGTTGAAATATTCTAGAAGTATGTAGTCTGAGTTGGGTGCTCTAGTTTTCTCTGGTGCTTAATAGCATGATATCTGGAGCCAGAGTGCCCGGGTTCACATCCTAGTGCTAGTCCAGGATGTTCTTGGACAAGTTACTGTATTGCCCTTCTCCAACCAGGTTTCCTGATCACTGCAAAAGGGCATAATAGTGCTGACCATGGATAACTGAGGACTAATAAATGAGTTATAAGACAAGACATCTTAGAGCAGTATTTGGCCAACAACAATATTCAATAATCATTCTGTTATTCATCTATAATTTTTATTATCTTTATCAGATGTAAGTAGAAAACCTGTTTGGCAATTGAACTTTAAAATTCACTAATTTCAGTGAATGACAAGAATTAACCTAAGTAGTTAGCAATTTTTTTTAGTTGCCTGTAATCTAGATCTTAAAATTTCCAAGGCTGGGGCTGGAATGGTGGCTCAGCGGTTTCGGCACTTGCCTGGCAAGCACGAGGACCTTCGTTCAAACCCCAGCACCACATACACAACTGAGTGTTGGAGCAACTAAGGCCATGTGAAAAACTAAATAAAGTTGTTTCTCTCTTTCTCTGTCTCTCTCACTGTCCCTCTCTCTTTGTTAAAAAAAAAAAAAAAAAAAATCTTCCAAGGCTGACTTTAGGCCAGATCATAGCCTTCACTGACTTTAGGCTTCAGACCGCCTTAGAACCTTACTGCAGTATTTTGCCTCTGATGAACTTCCTTCCCTGTAGGAATACTTCTTTGCTGACTCAGAAATCTGCTTGTCTTAAAAGGAGTTTTAGACTATGAATAGAAAAATTGGCATTAAAGTAGCAAGCATTAGAGTAGAAGTGAACTAGACTAAAAATAAATGCCCTTGGTGGCCCCAGAAGTGCCAAAACAAATGTACTGAAGAAATTCCAGCATCTGATAACATCCTTATGTTCAGGCAATTAGGAAGGACATGACAGAAGTGAGTGCTGGGCTCTGGTAGTCCCACAGGATGGTCACATGAGCCCCTCTGTGCAGGTTCAATTATTCGCTGAGCCTGAAACTCTGACATCTCCTATTTTGGGCATTCATGTTGGAATTTTTCTGCCAAGATGCTACTGAGAGCCTAACAGGGAAGTTGTAACCTGTCTGAAAGACGTGGTATTTACTGTAAAGTCTACGTATTTTTTCCTGAAGCTTGCACTTAGTTCTTCTATGTGAGCACTTGCAGGAACAATCAGACAACATCAGGCTGACTTCTGTGTGCATTAAAAACCCTAAATCTTTTGGAGCCCGTGATCTGCCAGTCCGGGTAGCAGCTTTAAACTATTTAAGTAGCAACCTCCTGGGACACTGAGGACTTAAAGGAAGTTTGTGTAGTCTGATTCCATAGATAGGAGTCACAGTGAAAACAAGTGGTTCTTCAACACCTTGGAGGATTCATTCACTATTAAATAGCCACATCAGTGAATAGGTACAAGTGACTCCCAGGCTTCTTACTGAAGGGGACAGAGCATTCATTCCAAGTATTAGAGGTAGAAAGAAACCTAGATATTACAATTTCTTAAAGTAAGGGACTCTTTTCAGATTCTTACACAAAACTCTAGTGTTTAAAAGAAGTCTTTCTGGGTGAAACATCCCCCTTGGCCTTCCTCCTCACTTCAACCACCCCTCTAGTCCTCAGGCATTTTCTGTGAAACATGACTATGAGGAATCCATGAAAAATTTCATTTTACTCCAACTTTGCACCTATCTGAACAGACAGATCCTAGAATATAGAATGCCCAGTGCTTTGACTTCCAAAGTATTTTTTAAGGTGTTGTTAGGCTTTAGCTTAGCCTAAGAATTAAAAGAGCCTTGGGTGCAGTCTGTTCCCTTTATGAAAATATAATACTGAACCTGAGATTCAACTGTCATGGATGGAAATAGACGACAGCTCTACAATCCTATAATCCCCAAAGCTTTGGAAATCAAAAGCTTCTTAACTCATTTGGTGCTTTAAATTTTCAGGGACCTCTCTGTACAGTAGCAGTCCCAACTGAGCACCGGAGATGGAAAGGTAGACTCTTTTGGGAACCTGGAGGGAAGACCTACAATGTTCTCATCAAGTGGCTGAGGTCTCAGCATTCAATTTAGCATCTGAGCTCTTCCTTCTGTGTATGAAGCAGAGAATTAAATGGAATTAGGGGGAGATTTCTACCTAGGAGCAGTCTCTCAAAAACAGAGTGCTTAGGGAGGTAGGAAATGGACAGGCATGGCCATGAAGCTTAAGGTCTTTATTTGCCCTCTTAAAAAAGCCAGCTACCCTGCCCACCCCCATCCTAAGCCCTCTCCTCTTTTAGACAAGCAGGGATGTTTTAGTAGTACACAGAACTAATTCCAGTTGTTCCTCCTTCCAAATGGGTGTCATGTGTGTGATGGTAAAATGCAGCTTTATGAGAGAGGCAGGCAGAAGCTGGAGTGTAGTGAGCACATGTAGGGTAAGAAAGGTAGAAATCAGACTCCTTATTGTCTTAGGATATGGGAATGAACACTAAGAAAATTCTTACATCTGTTATGAGCTTGCTTAATACTCACTCTTGAAGAATTGCTAGGATTTTAATATAACATTATGGTTGAGAGTTTATATTTTACTAAATTCAGAGACCTTTCTGAGGTAATAGAATATTGTATTTAATCTCAAGTCAACTTGAACACCTACAAGATCTGTAGCTTAAAAACTCATTGTTAAGAAGGTCATCTTCCTGGAAAGAATTGAGCTAAGTGAAGCACCCCAATCTCAGACTCAAGGTCCGAATGGTTTCTCTCATTTGTGGAAGCTAGAATACATGTGGAAGCAGTACATTAGATGGCTAAGCTAAAAACAACCTCAAATTGTATGAGTTTTTACGCAAACAGGGGGATGATTGCCTAGGATACCTGGAGGCATAGGGTGGGGGACAGGGTGAGGGGAGTGATTAGGAAGGATATCTAGGAGACTGGAGGGTGGGAATATGGGGGAATCATCTCAGAAGAAGATCTCTGACCTCCACGAGATATCCGTTTAACTCAGGGATTCTTCTGGGGGAAACATGGGGAACACAAGGGGGACATCCATGACATGGCATTAGCCTTGGATAACTATGTATATATATACATTGGTTCTTGATTGTTTGACAATGATTCCCTCTCAATTGTAACTCCATATTCATATAATAATAATAATAATAATAATAATAATAATAAAGGTCATCTTCCAAGTACCTACCTTAGTGCCAGGAAGTGGTATATCATTTGACAGTGGAATATATTTTTTGACTTCTACTTTTAAGCTCTGTTCAAGTCTGATTGTATGTTTATCATTCTGACTATTTCAGCATCAATGCTTTTGTCTCATTTCAACTTCACCTTTGGTAAACTAAAACACTTTAAAAATTCAAAGCCGAACTGCAGCCTAACTCTTCTTCCCAAGTATTTTATATCTATGTTCTCAGCCTGCAAATTGTCCTCTTTCTACTTTTTCAAAGTACTCCAAGTAGACTCTTACTATCCCCGCAGTCTTCACAGGTCCTGAGGATACTGAATTGCAGCAAGCATCCCCTGGAACATGTATCCCCATGTTGAGAATATTCTGAGGATATAGGGGCAATGGGGGCAAAGGGAGAAGGCAGCCAGGTACCTCACACTGGGTTAGTGTAGAAAGCAAACAGGTAATTCTTATGGACAACTATCTCTATCACCTCTTGTTCCCCCTTCTAACTCCCTAGCATCTTATATCCAATAAAAATATTTGTGGAATGAATAAATATTATGAAATGTTGATAGGAAAAGCCATTAAAACATATTGCTTTGTATCTGGGTCCTAGCTTGACTTGACTCTTGGGAGTGGAATGTAGATACAGTTGTAAAAGCAATGTATTTAGTATCAGAAGGTGACCACACCCATAGAGTAATATTTACTGGGACCAAATTTTAATCTCCCTGGGAATTAGCCACAAAGCATAGAATACTCCCTGGCAGCAGGGGTAGTTGATACTAAGGAGACCAACTAGAGTATTGTGCACAGAACACAAGAGTTCCAGTCTGTGCTTGTCTCTATCTGTTCTTATGCCAGCGCGTCCCAGCTGCAGATGCTGGAGAGTGGCAGGAAATGGGAAGGCTTTCTGCTTGAGTCTCCCTGCCCCCATCCCCCCAGTAATCTGCATGCACTATGAGTCCACTGATTTTCTCAAATATTTGTAGCATGTTGACTTTAAGGGACTAGATCTGTGCCTTTTATCTCAAAGCAATCATGTCCTCCAGAAGGACAGAGTGCCAATGATAGGAGACACCTGAACATTAGCTGCCCTGTGCCAGGCAGAAAGTCAAGAGCCCTCCTTCAAGTCTTAGTTGATACTACAATGGATTAAATACCCAAACACTAAGCTGAGAAGTGGCTCAGAGAAACAGAATGCAGGTTTTTGGCTTTCTGTCATCACTAAATTAGAAACCATCTCCATTTGCCTCTACTGGATTTTTGTTTGTTTATTTGTTTTGTTTCGGTATTGGGGGTTGAGCAGGGTACTTAAACACTGAGCCACATCCTCAGTGCTTTTTATTTTTTTATTGAGACAGGGTCTTGCTAAGTTGCTTAGGGCCTCACTAAGTTGCTGAGGCCAGCTTTGAACTTGTGATCCTCCTAAGGAACCTCAGCTTCCCAAGCTGCTGGGTTTATAGGCAAGCACCACCATGTCTGGCTAATTTTGCCCCTTACCTATACTTCCTCCATTCATTTATCTTGGAGCTGTTCCATAAATATGTTTTTCCAATTAGGCCTCAGTTTCTAAAAGGAGGAACTATGTGTTAAAACTCTTCTTTTACCCTCCTCTTGCTGACCCCCTTCTAAATTTGCTTTACTGTGCTTGTGATGGGAACATCATTCATGAACAATATTATGGATGTAGACAAAAAATGCCATTAAAGGATTAGGGTTTGGCTGCATGGTTGCAGCCACGCAAATGGCTTTAATAAATGAAAGAAATGAGTCCAGAGGGAGATTTGGTCTCTAGGCAAACTGGGTCCTTTAATCTTGGTCTAGCCCTTTTGGCCTCAGAACACTACTCCATCCACCATGTCCAATTTTCAGGAATCAACAAAGAATAAAGGGAAGGAAAACAATTCCTTACTTTTTTAAGGATATAGCCATGCATCACTTAATAATGGAAATCTGTTCTGAGAACTACGATGTTAGGCCATTTCTTCACTGTGCTGACATCATAGCACTTACTTACACAAACCTAGATGGTGTAGCCAACTACACACCTGGGCAGCACCCAGGCAGCACCTGGGCCTGCTTCTCATGGGCTGCAAATCTGTACAGGATGGATCTGTACTGAATACTGTAGGCAACTGTCACACAATAGCATTTATGAGCTATTACTCTATGCTATTACCATTCACAAAAGGTACAATAAAAATGTAAAAGATAAAAACTGGTGCACCTGTGTAGGGCTCTTACCATGAGCGGAGATTGCAGCAGTAGGAACTGCTCTGGGCGAGTGAGTGGTGAGGGAAGGGAAGGCCTAGGACGTTACTGTGCACTAATGCTGACTTTATCGGCTTCACTACACTTAGGCTACTCCTTTCTTCAATAATAAATTATCCTTAGTTTATTACAACTGTGTGTTGTTTTGCTTTTTGGCCCTAGGGATGAAACCCAAGGGCTTGCGCATGCTTAGCAGGTACCTGGCTACCAGTCTCCACTCTGCTGAGCTATATTCCCAGCCTTGAATGGAAATTTTGGCTTTATAAACTTCTTAATTTTTTTATACCTTTTGACTCTTGTGATAATACTTAGCTTAGAACACAATACACATTGTACAAAAATGTTCCCCGTTTATATCCTTCCTTATTCTACAGAATCTTTCTGTTTACAGATTTTTTTTTTTACTTTTTAAATTTGTTTGATAAACACTGAGATACATATACACACATCAACCTCAGCCTACACAGGATCAAGAGCATCAGTTTCACTGTCTCTGTCTCCACACTTCATCCCACAGGAAGATCTTCAGGGGCAGTAACATGAATGGAGCTGTCACCTTCTCTGATAACAGGGTCTTCTGGAATCTCTCCTGAAGGGCCTGACTGGAAGGTGCCACTCCTTTCAGAAATGCGTCCATGGGGGTTTGCTAGGTTCATTTCCATTTTTTACCATAGATTTCCTTGTAAACAGATAATGCGCCATTAACATTGCTCTTTATTAACAAAAACCTTTTGGTGTTGGGGTCCGTGTTTTCAATATTTTTAAAGAGTTTGTTAGGTCTACTAGAGCCTCTGCTAAGCCTTTCACTGTGAATTTTCTTCTACAATGTTTTCTTCTTTTTCAGCTATGCATTCTCTATGTAACAGGAATTCTTTAGCTATTTTAGGCTTTTTGGGGACCACTGTCCTATATGCAGTCCATATTGACCAAAATGGAATTGTGTGGCATTTGATGGCAATTCCTAGAAGCTATATACATTATTTTTATTTGCATTCCATTAGCCAGAACTTAGTCTCATGGCTATGCCTCCCTGCAAGGGAAGCTGGGAATCTGGTGATTGGTATTAGCATGTGCCCAACTGAAAACTCAGTTACTGTGAGTCACTTTTTCAAAAGCCCATCTTGTGCTGTCCCCTGAGTCTGTGGCTATCTTGATAGGGTCCCCATCCTAGATTTTGGGTAACTTGCATTTCTAAATTACCAGCCTTCTATCCTGGATTTGCTAAATGTTCTGGCCTGATTCCAGGGAGAAAAGCCAAGTGTGAGCCCTCCCAATTCCAGTGCACCAATGGCCGCTGTATTACCCTGCTGTGGAAATGTGATGGAGATGAAGACTGTGTTGATGGCAGTGATGAAAAGAACTGTGGTGAGTGAAGAGCTTGATAATCTCATTTGTCACCTCACTTAGATGTATGCATGTTACTGAAATGCGATGATGTTATCAGTTTCTATAAATGCATTCAGATTCTGCAAATAAAATTCACTCCAACGAATTTCTTTGAACCCAAGTCCAAAGAATCTATACTTCCTGGTCTACAGGAACATAATTGAGTGTTCGACATGGGGTTATCATCTTGAGTATGGAATGTTGAAGATAAGGTGTAGTTACTTTCAAATGACAGGACCTGGTTTATCTCAGATCAGGCAAACATGTGGTATAGGAAGCTGAGGAAAGGAAGGGAGGACCAGAAATAGAGGCAAACGGAGATTGCTTAAAAGTAACTTTTCAAAATTCTCAGATTCCCAGAAATGAAGACCAAGTTGTTGACACTACAAAATCCCCCAAAGTTTCAGCGTGGACATTAACTCTGGGCATAGAAACTATAAACCAGCAAAGATGAAAGATCAGATAAGGATTCTTTTCTAATCCTGTCCGCACACTAGTTGCTGATTCTAAAGAGCATTGGGCAGAGCAGAAGACATTCTTTCCCCTAGAGAATAGGGATATAACATTGTACCATTGATCAGTATCTATTGAAAGATCATTGTGAGAAATGCTTGTGTGTGCAATCTACATAAATTCACATCAAATAGAACAGCTGAGAACTACATGTCAAAATCACATATAGGTACCTCAAGTACCTGCTGAAGTTTCCTTTTTGAGCCCTTCTGTGTTATAAAAATCCTGAAGCAGTGTTATGTGGACATTTCAGTTCTACCATTGTTATTTACCTTCTAAAGGATGTTGTACACAGATGTTTACTATGCAAACCAGAAATACAGAAAATACAGAAGCTAAACAGTGTTCTTCAAGTGCCATCTTGTAATGCTCTTACCTTCTTCTTCAGGTGTCATTACTAAAATGTTACGGACTGAGCATCGTCGTATGCTTGGTCTCTGAGCAATATCACAGGTATTTTCATGCCAGTTGCCAATCAGTATCTCCTTTGGAAGCACTGAAAGTCCATTCTGCAGTCTCAGGGGAAAAAATTATCTGCAGTCTAAAGACCAAGTATAGTTTTCTTGCGCTACACTTTTCCATCGTTTGCATTTAACACTAAGATTTTAATCTACTCCACAAGACATTGAGTTCTGTGCTATTTCTGGGTTACCTAGGTAATATAGTTCTCTCAACAAATATCTCAGGGGAAAGGACTCATTCTTTTCAACTGTTCTTTTGGTCTAAGTAGCAATTCTTCCTCTATTCTAAATTGTATATTGGGCAAAACCCATTTCTTTTTCTTAAAAAGCAACTATTCTATGTTGTAGAAGTATTTTTTATCATCTGACTCAATAGAAACCAAACTGGGTCATCTTAGCGGTACTCATTGAGTTTTACTAAAACGGTTGCTGCATAAATACCCTCTACCAGTCACATGGTAAGAGGATTTGGATCAAGGAAGAAGGTAGATGAACAATATAGTGAATCAAAATCATTTGAAGTGGAAAAATTAAATATATTATTGGTCATAATCTGTTACTGCCTCACAGATATAAAGGACAGAAAGAAAGTAGAAATTTTACTCAGGAAGCTCTGAATGCTTATTCTGAAATGCTCTTTGCAAGGAAAATGTTACATAATTACTTAGAATTTCCAAAGCCACCTCCTGATTCTCCTGCCTAACCTTTTAATATGGAACTTCATTACAAATTCAGCAGAGATCTTTCTTTTAAGTATGACAGCTAGCATATTTAGTCAACTCGGGTTTAGATTCCATGATCCATGTGCTTTTTTTTTTTTTTTTTTTTAAAGAGAGGACAGTGAGAGAGACAGAGAGAATCAATTTTTATTGAGTTTTTCACATGGCTTTCATGGCTTTCATTGCTCCGACACTTAGTTGTGTACGTGGGTGCTGGGGTTTGAACCCGTGTACTTGTGCATGCCGGGCAAGCGCCGTAACTGCCAAGCCACCACTCCAGTCCCAGAGCCATGTGCTTTTATTTGCCCCAGTAACTCATTTTTTTTTAAGTGTTAGGCTGAGTTTGTAAGTCAGTAACTGAGACTCTCTAAGTATGTAACTGCTGGTTCTCCTCCTGGGTGGCACATCGGCATTTCCATCCATAGCTCAAGGTCCAGTTCAAGTATTTTTTCTTTTTTATTTCATTATTATTATCATTATTGTTATTATTTATGAACACAGGGATACTTTGCCACTGAGCTACATTTATAAATTTTTTTCATTTTGAGATAGGGTCTTGCTGTTGCCTAAGGCTGACCTGAAACTTGGCTCCTCCAGTGTCGCCTCCTGAGTCAGTGGGATCACAGGCATGCTCCACTGTGTCCAGTTTCAGATATCATTTTTGTTTATCCCCTGTCCCCCACCAGTTTGCTCAGGTGGAGAGAGATGAACTCTAACAATTTGTCAGGCCCCATTTATCCTTGCTCAAACACTTTGTTACACAGCCAGTCTTTCATATTGTCATGACATTTTCTACTTCTTAAAGTCATGACCTCTCTTTATGGCCATTCCCCTATCTCCTCTTTTGCAACTTCTGAAGAACAGCAAAGGTTGAATTATAGTAGCCCTGCTGATTCTGGGCTTTTCCCTCATGCTGCACAGAACAGGGGCCTCAGGTAGCATTTAATGTGTTAATACTGGGGGTTCTGTATTTAGGTGATTTTAGAAACAGGTGTAAAGCTAACTAACATGGCCTATGTTGTTTCCACGAATATTTAACTCAAGGAGATGAATAATCCTTTTTGGATTACTGTAATTCATCAATCCATCCTGAGTGTTAGAAATTGACTGTAGTCACTATAGCCCCACTTCACAATATCTTAGGCTTAACTAGAGTAGCCCAGGGGTAAGCCATAAACTCTGAGACCTCTACCCCTCTACCTCATTTAAGCCCCTGACTTGAATTGGTCCCTTTCAAACTTTTGGCATATTGTGGATTTTTAGCTGATTCATAAGCATAGAATATTTGTTAGAGAAAAAGATTTTAAAATGGAAATTCAAATAGTATAGGAGCTTAGGCAAGGAAATAATATGATCTAAGAAAGAAAAGCCAAGGGCATCCTGTCTAGCTCCTTTATCAAGACTCTTCCATATTTTATGGCTCCTTTATGGTTTGAATGACCAAGCTACCTGGTTTGTTTAGGACAGCACTTCTTTATGCTTATTTTCCTGGCATAATTGTCTCCTTGAACAGTGAATTGCATTGTAACCCTAAGCATAGTGGCAGCGGGGTGAGGGGGAGACCTGCCCTACGAAGAATTAGTAGGACTGACACCTTGCCTTGCAATATTTTAAAGCTAGCAGTGAGTTATGGGTATTAGCACTGGCAGCCTCAATGCCTTTTAGCAGGTTGATGTGCAACCACCCTTTGACTAGAAAGGTTAAAGTCTTCTCTCCCTTGAATTCTAAATAGGTCCACTCTTGTTATACTTCCCTTTAAATTTTCTCCCTTTTCTAGTCAACGAATTCCTTGTCCCCTGTAAACCAATAAGCGTGACAACTTTCAATACGGGGGCTTTGCCTTCTATCTGTACATTAAATGCATGTGTTGTGAAGAGATGTCCCTGCAATGGTGTCTATAAGAAAAATAGCATAGGCTGGGGGGGCTTAAGCAACAGAAATGTATTTCTCACAGTTCTGTGGGCTGAAAAGACCAAGATCAAGGTGCTGGAAGAGCTAAGGTCTGGCAAGGCACTTAGCCTTATTTGTAGATGGTTGTCTTCTCATTATATCCTCATATGGTAGAGGACAGATTTTAAAAACCCTCTCATGTTTCTTTTTAAAAAGGCATCAATCCCATTCATGAGGGCTTCACTCTTATGAACTAATCACTTCCCAAAGTTTTTCCCTCCTAACACTATCATATTAGGGAATACGGTTTCACCGTATGGATTTTGGGAGGATGCAAACATTCAATCCATAGATACCCTGTGATCCAGTCATAGGTTGGAATGTGGGGCTGCTAAACTTATTGTTGTGGTTTGTCTCCTCTGAAACCCATGCTGAAACTTTATTTGGAATGCTGTGGCATTAATTACTGAGAGAGTGGGTTGTAATGAAGCAAGCCTGCCTCTTGCATTTTGGATCTTCCAAGTACATCCACTTGTCCTTCAATTTTTCTATTATGTCATGGCACAGCACAAGACCCTGACCAGAAGCCAGGCATGTGCCCATACCATGTTCTGGGACTACCCAGTTTCCAGCCAAAATGCATTTCTTTCCTTTACAAATTATCTAGTAGCAGGTATTCTGTTATAAAAAAAATGGACTTGGACAAAGATACTTCCAGGGTCTATAAATGATGGAAGAAGTGCATGAAGAGAATGCAAATATTAGTTAATCTCAACATTACCAATAGGCAAGAAGTTAATTATCAGGTGTCCCTAGAGTGAAAGACAGTGAACAGCCTATCTTTCCTTGAATTCAGTGTCCTCCAAGTTTCTCAAATAAGCACCTTCATCTGAATAAAAGACTGAGTTTTCCAAAGTTGTTCTCAATGTTGGCAATTTATCATCAATCAACTCTAGTTTATTTTTAAAGAAAATATACTGAAATGTAGTTTGGGCTCAAATATGAAAATCAGGGTCTTAGGTGAGTGACTTCAACTTTTACCTGTGAATGAACTTTATAGTGAAGAAGACATGTGCTGAGTCTGACTTTGTGTGCAACAATGGCCAGTGTGTCCCCAACCGATGGCAGTGTGATGGGGATCCGGACTGTGAAGATGGTTCTGATGAAAGCCCAGAACAGTGCCGTGAGTGTGACTTGCTTCGGATTTGAACTTTCTAAGGCATTCTGTGTTTCATAGTTCTAAGAAATGCTTAATCTACTGCTTGGCATTCATTTTCCTTTGCCTGCCTTAAAGTTTAGGTCAATTGATTCCAAGGTCAGTCGAGTTATTAACAGTTGCTCAGTCTGCTGTAAAAAATGTTCTCTCTGATCTAACAAGACTGACATTCTCTTGGGTAGCTTCATTATTGAACACTTAAGACGGAAGCCAGTGGATTTGATTAAGAACTCCTTGACTAGGTGCACAGATTTTCAAATGCTTAATAATAATAACTCTGAGCAGATGGTACTCAGGTCCTGGAAGCTAAGTCAAGATGTGAGGGTTCCCTGTGGGCCAAGACTTTATTTTTTTATTCTCATTTTTTAAAAGAGAGGAACAGTGAGAGAGAGAAAGAGACAATAAATTTTATTTAGTTTTTCATGTGGCTTTCATTGCTTTGACACTTTATTGTGTACATGGTGCTGGGGTTCAAACCCGTGTCCTTGCACATGCCAGTCAAGTGCCTTAACCACCAAACCACCACTCTTAGTCCTGGGCCAAGACTTTAGATGCACATCTTTTTGGGAAGAAAAGCTGTTACTAAAGGGGCAAGGTGACTAGTTTTAGGGTGATTTCATGATTTTTAACAAACATGTCACTTATAGCTGCTAAGCAGGGATCTATAGCTTGTTCTTAAAGAAACATCATAGGTATGCAAGTACACATCAGTCTTTTGGCTGATATTCAGGAAGAAGTCTGAGACCATAGAGGATGATGGTTTGGAATCATATAATTAGAATTGTTTGAATGTCAAGGTAGAGAAAGTCTTTGAATTCATTTTAGGGCAGCAAGGACTTAAGACACAGAAAGAAGGAGGATCAATGTGAACAAAGTTTAGGTGCAGAATATGATAATTTTATAGGCATAAAGCAAGGGAAATAATTACGGTATTAGTTAAGGCAGGTGAGTGAAAGACTTGTGAGTTCAAGATGGGTTTTATAAAGATTCAGCTTCAAGTTTTAGTGAAGGATGACCTGGTAAAGTTGAGAATTAGGGCACATTCTTGCTCAAATGCTATAGATCCAATGGAGGTTTGAAGGAGGCCTATGAAGTAGCCTAGACCATGAACGATTTCATAGATGTTAGCCCATCTGGCTTTTGAGGAAGTGGGATTAGGTGACAGTATCTGGTGTGCCCACTTCATATCCAGGAGATACATATGTTCTATGAGCAGGCCAGCCAATCAACATAACCGTGCCAAGTAAAACAAAAGTCAGAACTGAGCACACCATGGAACCTTGAAGGAGTGACATGGTCAAGGTTTTCACGTGCACTGCCAGGTGGCATTGGCTGGCATGGCTTCCAAGGAGTGGACCTAGCTGGTGAAGGATCTGCCCCATGTACCAGGCCACCAAGGTACAGGTGTTACACTTCCAGGCAGTGCAGGAGCAGCAGCTTTGCACTGATCAGTTTTGAGGCTCTTTTGAGACTGTATATCATCAACAGATATGAGAACATGCCGCATAAATGAAATCAGCTGTGGCGCCCGTTCCACTCAGTGTATTCCAGTGTCCTGGAGATGTGATGGTGAAAATGATTGTGACAGTGGAGAAGATGAAGAAAACTGTGGTAAGAAGATCGGTGTGCAGTGGCATATCCCAAAGACCCTTTTCCTCCACAAGGGTGGGCAAGGGAAGCAGACGTAAGCATGAAGATGCAGTTACATTGACTCGCTTTTCAGTGACTCCACCACCTGCTCAATACTTGTACTTCATAACTACCCGAAAACCCTGAAAGCTGTTCTCATGCTGATTAGCCATGGCTTGGTATTTCTTTTAGGCAAATAAAAATAGGAAGGTAAGTCCTTCAGGGCAATTATATTTAGCAGTAGCTCAAGGAAGAAGTGGTTGTGTGGGCTTTTGTCTCTGTTATAGTAAAGTTTAAGTCTTCCTCATTTTGACTCAATAAAACTAGAAGGTGGGTAGGGTCAGCAAATACATCCATAGGTCTTAATTTCATTGGCTTATTGGAGTACTAGTCAAGCATTTCTTATCCTCAAGTTGGATTCTTTTATAACCTTTCCCAAAGTTAAAGTGGCAGGGAAGCATGACTTAACATTGGTGCTAGCAAATGCCTAAAGAAAATTCCACCCAACCTTTATCTCCTGTCACTGTTCCTATCTCTGAAAGGTAACTGTTTCCCATTCTTTCATGTTTTGGTCCTTGGAAAATCTATAATAAAATACTACATTACAGGTGAGGCCCTGGGAAAATCTCTAGGTTGAACAAACATTGCTTTGAGTGTTCTTTCAACCTACCGCCCTTTTTATAGGGCCTCTAAAACCTCCAGCTCCCAAGTCTGATGAGTGTGGCCTCCGGATGCAGTACTGTACCAGGGAGCACAAGGCCCCTGCAGTTGAAATGCTAGTCCTACAAGTAGAAGTCACTTCCTGAGGTCAATACCACTGCACCTAGTCCAATGAGTTTCAGTGTTCAATCTTAGAATTAAGAGCTTTATACGTTGGTAAGCCCTGGAGCTACCAGATGTTTCCCTTGCAAATCTAGACATTGCTTCCCAAGAGAGTCATAGTCTCCATTCCAGTCATCACCAAATTGTGACCTTAATCTGTTTGGCAGGAATTTAAATCAAAGTATAAACTGGCTAATATGACTAGCTTATCATTATTAGCATACCTGGTTGCTAGATTGTGATTCTAGTCCTAGCAATGACTTTTAAAAGTTGAAAAATTTTAAAACTTCTTATCTTCGTATAAGAAGATATGATCTTCATATAAAGGACCAAAAAATAAGGAAGCATGTATAGTGGTGTATGGCTTGCTTCTTTTTGGTGATAATGTCACATTATCTGTTTGCCTAATGCATGACATTCTCAGCCAGCTGTGCAATCTGGCCTGACATGCAGTATGTTGATTTAGGTGTAATTCAGTCTCTGCCTTCCAAAATGAACTCCTTTACAACAGTTTAAATTATTTATCGATGTTCTATTAAGAGTCAATTGTGGCTCTTATCTCAAATTAATTTCTAGTCTTCAACAGTTTCTTGGTTCTTTTATTTCTGTTCTTAACTTACTTATATTATGCCTGAATTTTTTCTTGCTTGGTAAGACTGTTTTTTTATACTTTAAAATTTTATTCTTGATATAACTCAGCCACAACTTTTTAATTAAGCTAGGAAGCTAAAATTAATGATCAAAAATCAATGTAGTTGCTTTTTGGATAAGAATCTTGTCGAAAGGCCAATGCTGAAGCACTTTCAGTGGGGCATCTTTTTTCTTAATAGGCAACATAACATGTAGCTCGGATGAGTTCACTTGCTCCAGCGGTCGCTGCATCTCCAGGAACTTTGTGTGCAATGGCCAGGATGACTGTAATGATGGCAGCGATGAGCTGGATTGTGCCCCACCCACCTGTGGTGCCCATGAGTTCCAGTGCAGCACCTCCTCCTGCATCCCCATTAGCTGGGTATGTGATGATGATGCAGACTGCTCAGACCAATCAGATGAGTCCCTCGAGCAGTGTGGCCGCCAACCTGTGATACATACCAAGTGCCCAGCCAGTGAGATCCAATGTGGCTCTGGCGAATGCATCCACAAGAAATGGCGATGTGATGGAGACCCTGACTGCAAGGATGGTAGTGATGAGGTCAACTGTCGTAAGTCGCTTTTGGATCAGCAGGGCATGGTCATTTTTCTTCCACATCTCAACTGAAGACAGTTTGACCAGCTTCATTCTGTGTTGTTCCCTCCCTTTGTAGCTTCTCGAACCTGCCGACCTGACCAATTTGAATGTGAAGATGGTGGCTGCATCCATGGAAGCAGGCAGTGTAATGGCATCCGAGACTGTGTTGATGGTTCTGACGAAGTCAACTGCAAAAATGGTAAGGGTCTATCTTTCCAGGTTGGTTAGGCAAGGGATTGCTCAGCTCAGATCTACTAATGGAACCTCTCTTCTGTGTTTCTCATTGTAGTCAACCAGTGCTTGGGCCCTGGAAAATTCAAGTGCAGAAGTGGGGAATGCATAGACATCAGCAAAGTGTGTAACCAGGAGCAGGACTGCAGGGACTGGAGTGATGAGCCCCTGAAAGAATGTCGTAAGTGAGGGGGTTGCTCAAGGACAGAGTGAGGAGTTTGATTTAATCCACATTAGCTAATGTTATTGGGCTCCTGTATGATGACTAGTTAAACTTTTAATGAACTACAATTAAATTTAATTGTTAGGCTTGAGCGTTAAATTTTATGATATGAAAATCTAGGCAGTGACAAACTAATTTGCAGTTTAACCTCCTTAAAGATAACTGATGGATGGGCAATAGAGAAACTCAGCTAAATGCTATTTTACTGGTACTTTCCCTGTGCCCACCTAAGATGCATGTCTATAAACAATTAAGGCTCAGAAAAATCATGGGTTTGACAGGCCAACTAAACAAGTTATCACAAATCATCTGATTTTTAAATGTGAGTAAGGCAAGTATCAATTGGGAATGAGTTGTCAAATGACCTTGCCACATTTTCATTTCAGATGTCAATGAGTGCTTGGTAAATAATGGTGGATGTTCCCATATCTGCAAAGACCTTGTTATAGGCTACGAATGTGACTGTGCAGCTGGGTTTGAACTGATAGATAGGAAAACCTGTGGAGGTGAGTTGAAGAAGAGATCCTGATCCCCCCAGGAAGATGGGAAATGGCAGAGTACATCCAGTAAAGGCATAGGAACAGCAAGACTAATTCTAATTTCCCTCCTAGATATTGACGAATGCCAAAATCCGGGAATCTGCAGTCAAATTTGTATCAACCTAAAAGGCGGTTACAAGTGTGAATGTAGTCGTGGCTATCAAATGGATCTTGCCACTGGCGTGTGCAAGGCAGTAGGTAAATGGACCTTGACTGGTGTTGCTCTGGTACCTTTATGAGTAAATGCTTATAAAAGGCACAGCCAGTGGCTGCAGCAGTCACACCAAATATGAAATTGAATAGCACTTGAGAGCAATGCTGCTTAGCTCCTAGTGCAGTAGAGTAGGTTACACAGCAGACCATCTCTCCACACATCTGACTTGGTCATTGATTTTCCATATGGTACCATGAATTCTTACCACATTTGCTTACTTTCTGCTTCTCAGACTAAGTGCAATTCAAATAAGTAACTGTTCTTCAGCCACCCTATGGTGCAATTCTTAGCCCCAGGACCGCCTTCTGAAATAGTAGAACCAGTAGGTCCCCAGGGCAGGAACTCTGGACCAGGGGCTACTGAGGTGTTCAGTAGTTCCTTTGTTTTGCAAGTGCTCCTCTGCTGGAAGAGGTGACTTAGAGGGACCTTGTTATCTTACAGCAAAACTAAGTCCACCTGACTCATGTCTTGCAGGCAAAGAACCAAGTCTGATCTTCACTAATCGAAGAGACATCAGGAAGATTGGCTTGGAGAGGAAAGAATATATCCAACTCATTGAACAGCTGAGAAACACTGTGGCTCTTGATGCTGACATTGCTGCTCAGAAACTATTCTGGGCTGATCTTAGCCAAAAGGCCATCTTCAGGTAAATTTCAGTTCTGTCCTTTCTGTCTTGTTCTGGCACAAGTCACTGCCACTTGGCCTGTGGGAAGGTTTGGAGGGGTTTCTCTTGTCTCTAGCTCCAATCTAGCATCTAATTACCTGGTAGTATTAAATCTAACACCGATTCTTTTTTTTTTTTTTTAAAGGGAGAAGGACAGTGAGAGAGAGACAGACAGAGAGAATCAATTTTTATTGAATTTATCACATGGCTTTCATTGCTCTGACACTTAGTTGTGTACATGGGTACTGGGGTTTGAACCCGTGTACTCACACATGCTGGACAAACACCATAACCGCTGAGCCACCGCTCCAGCCCCCCTAACACTGATTCTTTAGCTATTAAATTACCGTCAGTTCTTAATTAGAAGCTAACCATTGTGAGGTAAAAGGTGGCTATAGCTATAAAACTGTAGCAGATGACATCTGAATTTCTTATATTTTCTCTCCTTTCTCTATGGTTCATTGAGAAGTGTTCATTGTTACTATGGATAGAAATTATAGTAGTAGCCTTTTCTGAATGGGATTCTTAGTGGGAACTGTAGAAACTCAGAGGATGGCTACTGAAACAAATAGCTTGACTTAGAATATTTGTGGAATTATGTATCAGTAACTAGACAAGCCTACAATAATACTAATTTAGCATCAGTAAGCAGCATGGTGGACTAATTCACATGGCAAGCAATGGTGTTACTAGAGTCCTCTCTGAATAAAGTCCTTGACCATTTTATAAGCGAAAAGCCCATCCTCAGGCTCTAATGGTATCAAACTGTTAAATTTCTTGTGACCTATTCTGTTTCAGTGCCTCAATTGATGACAAGGTTGGTAGACATGTTAAAATGATCGACAATGTCTATAATCCTGCAGCCATTGCTGTTGATTGGGTGTACAAGACCATCTACTGGACTGATGCGGCTTCTAAGACTATTTCAGTAGCTACCCTAGACGGAACCAAGAGGAAGTTCCTGTTTAACTCCGACTTACGAGAGCCTGCCTCCATAGCTGTCGACCCATTGTCTGGGTTCGTATTCTGTTTGCCATCACAGAGACTTTTGGATGCTATCTGTAGAGGTCAGGAACTTTCCTCATACATCCCAAGATTTATCAGAAATAAAGACTTTTCCAAGTCAAGGTGCCACAGTGGAGCAACCTTGGGATGGCTTCTCAAGATGGCAGGTTGTCACTTTCTGGCTCCTGTATATGTGACTGTTGAGTGACATTACAGAAACGATACTTTTGGTTTAATATTTGAAACACAACAAAAGCTGTGACTTAACCCTTATGCCCACCCAGCTTCTACATAGATCATCATCATCATCATCATCATTAATATTATTATTTTCTGAACACTTTACTGGATTAGTTCCAAGTGATAGGACTTAAATACTAGCATGAAATACTGGGATTTTAAACCACATTCTCTCAAGGAGTCCATCTAAAAGTGAAAGTTGTTTGCAAGTTCAATTGAAATAAACACCTCTCTAGAAACACATTACTGAGGGGTTTCCCTAAAAAGCCACTAAGTCACATAGACAGGCTACTTACGAAATTGACTGAGTGTTTAGTAAATCACAACATAATCAGCCAGTCCCTACTGTAAAACTTAAAGGGTATTCTTCTTTCACTTCTCTGAGAGATTTCATTGTTTAAAAAGGAAATACATAGCCTTGAATTGGACTGAGATTTAAATATCAGAGTAATACAGATAAATAAGTTACTAATGAGCTTATGATTCTTAGGGTTAAATCTTATTTACTCAGAACACAAATTAGATTCCTGAGTGTCACTGTCTCTAGAGAACCAATCCCTGGAGTTTTCTGTTATATTTTTGTTTCAAGCTACAACTATATTCTTCTCCACCACTAAAATGTATTTCTGATTTACTTCTTCCTAGCTTTGTCTACTGGTCAGATTGGGGTGAACCAGCTAAAATAGAAAAAGCAGGAATGAATGGATTTGATCGACGTCCACTGGTGACGGTGGATATCCAGTGGCCCAATGGAATTACACTTGGTGTGTATGTCCTTCCTTCTAGCCCACCAATTCAACTCTGTTCATAATGTTTTCACTTATCTCCGTAGTAAAATCTGAATTATAACAGATGACTCTTCTAGTTCCTTCCATAGTGGGAACTTTGTGTAACTGAACAACACAAGCGGAATAGTGGACTTAACAAAATACATGCTCCATAATGCTTACGTGTGAAATGAATTCAGTGGATCTTGGGTCTTGGAGTTTCTTCTACTGAATATGATGGGCACAGATACCTTAGCATTTCTAGAATCACAGGCTTGTAATAGTTTTTTCTGGTTCATAAGTGAAAAAGCAACGAAATTATAACTTCTTTTAACACTTTCTACATGTAACAGTTACTTTAAGAGTCTTAGATATCCCATTTGTGCTCCCAGATGAATGTAAATACAGAGTCTGTATGCTTCTTCATAAGTTTTGTGGAAACCGTTAAGAACTCCTGCTGGAGATGGAACCATGAAAGTAGAATATTAGATTCCTCAGATATTTTAAATGTAAGCCAGGGCAGTAGTGATATATCATATCATGCCAATTTTTCTACCTAGATCTTATAAAAAGCCGCCTCTATTGGCTTGATTCCAAGTTGCACATGCTGTCCAGTGTGGACTTGAATGGCCAAGACCGGAGGATAGTCCTGAAGTCCCTGGAGTTCCTGGCTCATCCTCTTGCACTAACAATATTTGAGGTAAAATCTGTGTCTCACTTTTGAGTTTCCACCTTTAAGTTACTATAGCACTTGTTTTTTTAAAGAGAGAAGGACAGTGAGTGAGAGAAAGAGAGATAAACAATTTTATTTAGAATTCATGTGTCTTTCGTTGCTCCAAGACATTGTTGAGAACGTGGTGCTGGGGTTTGAACTCATGTACTCGCACATGCCAGGCAAGCGCCATAACTGCTGAGCTACTGCTCCAGCTCCCACTATAGCACTTTGATGAGAAAGCACAGGCACAGGGGAAGGAGGGAGTAGTACAGGACAACTTGAAAAATTGCTTTCATTTTAAAGCTTATACAAATTAGAAACTAATTCCTCGAAGCACTTTAAGAAGCCTGAGCTTGCTTCTCTTACAGTTTTACACCTAATGTCCCAGAGCAGCATTCAATAATCTTAGTCCATTAGATGGCAATAAATAATGATAACCTCAAATAATTGACTTGTGTTAATCCTGGGTGCACATGCTGATTGCCGGGGCTGTTTCAGGATCGAGTCTATTGGATAGATGGAGAGAATGAAGCAGTGTATGGTGCCAATAAATTCACTGGATCAGAGCTGGCTACCCTAGTCAACAACCTCAATGATGCTCAAGATATCATCGTCTACCATGAACTTGTACAGCCATCAGGTAACCCAGAGAAGCAAGTCCTTAGTGGTCTCTTTCAAGGCTCCAGCAGGACCCAGAACCTACTGGGAGTCCACAGCTCTTGAGCAACTCAATTTTCTGTAAAAATGAAGAATTTGTCCTCCCACAACCTACCTCAAACACCACACCCTTGATATTTTGTGTCTTATTTCTTCCGTCTTAGTGAAGTGGCTTCAGAATGTCAGCTCAACTTTCTTTCAACACTCAGTGTCAGAGATTATGTTTCTGTTTCTTCCATACCCACTTAGTCCCTCTTGCTAAGCCCTATTGCCAGCTCCGTGGTAGCTTCTGTCCCACAAACTCCCTACTACTATTTTTCTAGGGTCTCTAATGAAGTGCCCCAAATTGGGTATATTATATAAGAAATTTTCATACAGTTCTGAAGTCTAAATATCCAGAAACCAAGGTGCTAGCAGAGTTGGTCCCTTCTGAGGGCTATAAGAGGGGAATCTGTCCCAGGCCTTTCTCCTTGGCTTGCAGATGACCAGCTTCTTCTAGTGTCTGTTCACATCATCTTCCCTCTTCACATGCTTATGTCCAAATTTCTACTTCTAAGAGGGACACAGACATATTAGATTAGGGATCAACCAGATGACATCATCTTAATGTGATTGCCTTTGTAAAGACTCTGCCTCTAAGGTCACATACTGAGGTATACTGGGGTAAGGATTTTAACATACAGATTTTAGGGAGGGATGCAATACAACCTGTAACACCTACCTTCCCCCTGTGGCACATGTGATATAGGATTGTGTAGATCCTCAAACACATCTGGTTATATTTTCTCCTTCTCAAAACACTCAACCGGTCTATATAAATGAAACTTTCAAACTTTCCTGTAGCTGACTTGCCTCTCATATTGCGGAAGCAAGATAAAGCCAGGAGAACGTGCTTGGTCTCCCCTTGAGATGGACAAATAGTGAGAACCAGGGCTGGGAACATGCCTCACATGTTCAAAGCCCAGATTAAATTCCCAGCACTGCAAGACAGACAGACAAATAGATAAAGAGTGAGAGCCAATCCTGGTCCCTCATCTCCCTTCCTCATCTCGTCCCAACACCTGCCTGTTAAAGACATAACTCATATTTGCATCCAGGAAACCTCTTTGAATCTGGTGTCGTTAGAGCATGCTGCCTGTGCACTGGTACTTATTCTTGATTGCTACTGGTCTCACTTGAAAGTTTGACAGAGTAAGTAAGTTTAAGCTCCATGGAGCCAGAAGGCTTTATGAGCTGTGGGCACTTGAATACCTATTCTAAAGAATTTTTTTTTCTGACTAGGTAAAAATTGGTGTGAAGAAGATATGGAGAATGGAGGATGTGAATACCTGTGCCTGCCAGCACCACAGATTAATGATCATTCTCCAAAGTATACCTGCTCCTGTCCCAATGGGTATAATCTAGAGGAGAATGGGCGAGAGTGCCAAAGTAAGGCTTTTTGCTTTTTGTCCACAAGCAAGACGCACAATAGGCAGTATAAGACACTAGCTATAAAAAGTGAATTTTAAGAATTCTATTTTACTAACAATTGGAACAGATTAGATATCTGCTACTATTGCATGCCAGATGTGCGTGTCAAAACTTCAGAACTGACTTGTAACCCATTAGGTGAATTTACAGGTGACTAAGGTGTCAATGTATCTCATATCAATTTATACCAGTTAGCATTGGTACAGCACTAAGCTAGCCAATTGGGAGATAATTAAAGTCTTAACATTTTCCTCCATAGAGGGTACACTACAATTATCCTTCAGAAAGGTTACAGGAAACTTCATGGCCTCGGTGGGTGATATTGGTTTAAACTCACTCAATCTGAGCTCGCATTTAAGCTTGTGTCCTTGGCTTTTGATTAAGTGTCAAATTAAATTAGTTTATTATGAGCAAGGAATATGAGGAGGCTTTTATTAGCTTAATTCTGGGTCATGACAGACTAACTCAGTTTATAGAGAAAGTAACTGCAGGACCATCTGGTAGACCTGGTACACCAGAGCATCTTGAGAACATGTCTTACAATTTCCAGGAGCCTGGGGTATTGTTGACAGGGGTTAAGTGTGGCTGTGAATCTTTTTGAATTGTCAAATTCCACATGCCTACTGTTCTTCCCAGAGCTCCATGTACTTCTGTTCTGCATGAAGACTGCTATTTCTCTCAATTCAGATGCATCCACTGTGCAGCTTAGTTCAGCAGTGGTTTGTCTGTTTCACCTGGTGTCACATAACCTCTCGCATGGCTTGTCTAAACTAAACAACTGGCCACTCGGGAACCTTGGCATTAACCAGGTTCTTGGTTTTCATAATCCAGGTCCTTCAACTACTGTGGCTTACAGTGAGACAAAAGATACCAACACAACAGAAATTCCACCAACGAGTGGACTAGTTCCTGGAGGTATTGGGTTCAGTACTGCAAACTGTTAATCTCCACTAACAGCCACACTCTTTATATCTGTAGTATAAATAATTAATGAAGCCTTTAACTACTAGTTCTGGCCCTGATTGGTAATCTTATATGTAAACTCCAAAGACTTAGAAATTGCATATCTTAGATCCCCCTGACTTATTAAGGCTTCTATTATAGAACTGTTAGTGAAATGGCTCCTCCAGCCTGTGACTGAAATACTTCTAGGCCAGAGTTATTCCTGGTATATGATCACAGTAGTTACTAAATATGGATTTTGGTTGCAAAGATAGGAGACTCTCTACCTGGTGGGTACATTTCTAAGTCTGAATTCAAACCCTAGTAAATGTATTATTTTTATTTTCCTGTAGGGATCAATGTGACCACAGCGATATCAGAGGTCAGCATTCCCCCAAAAGGAACGTCTGCTGCCTGGGCCATCCTTCCTCTCTGTACGTAGATACTCTTCACTTTTGAATCTGATGAATTTCTTAGACATCCAATGGAAATTTCTTATTTATCCCGAGCCTCCTTCCCATGACCTCCTGTGCTGTCACAGATTTTGTGACACTGAATAACAATCACTCTCTTCCCCATATGATACACAAAGAATCCATATTTTCTCCTCCCTGCTATCCTGAGCACAGTAACAGGCAGTGCTGATGTTCAACAATCCCATGAAAGGTGCTTATTGCTTTCTACATTAGAGCTGTTGGCCTGACTTATCTTCATAAGTCCCTTTAATAAGAGATCTAGTCTCTTCAAATATTCTTTTGAAATATGTATAATGTGCAGAGAAGATGCTCAAATGCTTAAATATTTTTTCAAGAGAGGTAGGACTCATAGAATATAAATTAAAAGTAGTTAAGGATTCTCAAACCCAGGGAAAGCACCTCTAAAGCTGTTGTCAGGCCTGTGAATTCTAAGGCACTTTGCTTTAATGGCCTCTTTGTCTTAGATTACTGAATTTCAGTGTTACTTAACACTCTAGAACCCCTCAATAGCTCTCCAGAAGCTTCTGTAATTTTAATTCAGTCTTCCTGGGGATGGAGTTCAGGACTCTACTCTTGCCTGGATGAGTGTGACTAGCTTAGTGATATTACAACCACTGGGATGACCTTATTTCAAACCTCTGGCTCATACATATTCCATCTGGTTGTCCCAGCTCCCTAAAACATAAAATTTATTAATTAATGTCATTTTTGTGCATCTGTGAACATTACATTTCTTCTGTGTTCTAGAACTAGACCTCATTTAGTTACCCTCTAACTTTTTCAGTGCTCTTAGTGATGGCAGCAGTAGGTGGCTACTTGATGTGGCGGAATTGGCAACACAAAAACATGAAAAGCATGAACTTTGACAATCCTGTGTACTTGAAGACAACTGAAGAGGACCTTTCAATAGATATTGGTAGACACAGTGCTTCAGTTGGACACACGTACCCAGCAGTAAGTTAGCTTTGTGTCTTTTTACACCATGACTTGAAGTAAGACTTTTTGGAAAGGAGACCACAAAATTGAGCTATGGCCACCTAGGCTAGGAAGAGCCTTTAGGATCATAGAGCCACCAGATACTCCATCCACTACCAGATATTGGACAGACTAGCCCTAGAACCTAAGTCAGTGAGTTAATAAGCATTTCACCCACAGACAGTGGCAAATAGTTCAACCTAAGGTCATCACTATACTATTAGAAATATTTTTAGTTATAAAAATGACATGTAAATATTAGCACAAACCAAGTAACTTCTTGCCTACTGAATACCTGAAAACAAATCAGTATATCATACATAGGCATCATATATAAGGGAACTGACTTAAAGTCAATATGTTGGGTAAGATTCACTTAGCCAAAAATAATAAATGGTTTACTTATAAAGCATCCCATCCCACCAAGTATGGCTAGCTTTTGTTTCAATACTAGAGTCATTCGCTTGTTCTTAAGATGAAACCCACCTGAATGTGGGAACTTGGGGAACAGGATGAACAAAACATGTACTGAGCCCTCCCCTCTCAAGCTCTCTGTTGGAACAGGAAATAGTCATCAATTTGTGGCACCCATGTGTCTTCTCACATTGTTCTGCAGGTGTTATGTTCATTACATAGAATAGGCAGAATCAATCACATTATTTCACTCTCTACCAAATATGTATAGGTTGAGTGTCCCTTATCCAAATACTTTGGACCAGAACTAGTTTTAATGTTGGATTTTTTAGTATCTGCATGTACGTAACGAGATATGTGAAGGATGGACCCAAGTCTGAACCCACAATCCATTTATGCTTCATGTATACCCTATATACAGGGCCTCAAGGTAACTTTGTGCAGTATCTTTAGTGTGTGTTCATTTTGACTGCAACCTATCATGTGAAGTCTAGTGTGCAATTTTCCATTTACATCATTTGTCAGTGCTCAGAAAATTTCAGATTTTGGAGCACTTTGGATTTCAGATTTTTAGATTAGGAGTTGAATTCAAGTTAAATGAATGAGTGTTACAACTCAATCCTGCTTTGTATCTGACTTCCCTGCTAAGCACTTTGGTCTTTGACCAACTCAAAAGCAACGTTCATTTTAGAGGCTAGAGTTGCCACCAGTGAATGATCACCAAGTTCATTCTAAACTTTTCTCTTTTTCCACAGATATCAGTTGTAAGCACAGACGATGATCTAGCTTGACTTCTGAGACAAATCTCAACCTTTGAGATCTAAACCAATATTGCCCCACTTCAGAATGGTAACCAAGCCAGCAGCTGAAGTCTCTCTTCCTCCTGTCTGGAAGATTGTCAAGATCTCTTTGAGTGGATCAAGCTTGTGTACTTGACCATTTTTATATTACTTTTGTAAATATTCTTGTCCACATTCTACTTCAGCTTTGGATGTGGTTACCAAGTATCTGTAACCCTTGAATTTCTAGACAGTATTGCCACCTCTGGCCAAATATGCACTTTCCCTAGAAAGCCATATTCCAGCAACGAAACTTGTGCTATAGTGTAAACCACCTGTACATACATTGTATAGGCCACCTGTAAATACCCCAGAGAACAATCACTATTCTTAAGCACTTTGAAAATATTTCTATGTAAATTATTGTAAACTTTTTCAATGGTTGGGACAATGGCAATAGGATAAAACGGGTTACTAAGATAAAATTGCCAAAAAATTTGTAAACTAATTTTGTACGTATGAATGAAATCTTTGACCTCAGTGGAGGTTTGCAAAGACTGAGTGTTCAAACTACTGTACATTTTTTTTCAAGTGCTAAAAAATTAAACCAAGCAGCTTAATCATGGTTTGTGCCTATTCCTCTAAGATGAACTGCTTGCTATAAACAGCCTGAGTAGCATCAAGTGTTCTAACTGAATTGATGAGCCTGTAATTGGGCTAGTTTTTCTTAAAAACAAGTATTAACTAAAGGACAAGGTACCATTTAACATATTATCTGCAAATATTTCTTATTTTGTAAAAGTAACTAGTGTGTACTTAGAATTCTTCTTGCTTACAAAAGATTTTCTCATTGATCTGTCACTTATCTACAAACACAAGGTAAGATTTCTGTGAATTCTTCTACTTCATACTTAAGTCTCTGTTTTCCATGATCTGTCATTATCTGTAGGTCAAGGACAAGTGCCTTTAAAGGCAGAGGGGAGACTTTTCTTATAAAAGCCTACAGTGTCTTCCTATAAGGATGGCTGAGGGGGTACAATAAGCAGTGTTACCTTGAACAATCTAAGAAGGTGATTCTCAGTGTGGGCCCAGGAAAAAAAGCATCTGCATCACCTTGAGACTTGGTAGAAACGCAGACTCTTTGGCCTAAACCTAGACTCACTGAATCAGAAGCTCTAGCGGTTGGGCCAGGATTCTGAGTTTTCACAAGTCCTTCCAGCGATACTTGTGTAAACTACAGTTGAGAACCTCTATTCTAATGAGACTTCATGGGGAATGTAATTATTGCATCTTCAAAATTGTCAGACTAGCTGGCATAGGTCAGATTCCATTATAGACAATTTTCAGAACTTTTAGTATGAAGACCAGATAAGGAATCTGGAAAGAAGAAATACCATGGGGAGCTCCGTGAGTTTTCCATCAGCTTGGCCACCACTTCTTCCCTGAAGACTCAAGATACCTGGAGGCAAAGGAACATGCAAGGTGTGGAGCACTGAGAGGCTGCTCTAAGTCCAGCATGAGTGGGGAGTGGACTGCGGAAAGTGGAGCAACCCCTCTGCAACGAAGTGACCTCTTGCAGTAGCAAGAGGATGAGTAGAAGATATTTTGAGAAGCTAAATGGATTAGTGGGGGACTCATATTTTACTTGTATGTGGATAACGAGACAGTTACCATTTTTTGATTTTGCCTTAGGCTAGGAAATCAATGATCCTAGAGGAAGGGGAAGTGGATTCTGTCATTTCATGGATACTCCTTTGTGATTTTGGTCAAATGGGTGAGAAAGGATAGGTTTGGACCTTCATTTAGTGGGAGGGTTGAAAGTCAAGCATGGAAAAGGAAAGAGCTGTAGTCATCATGTAGGACTGTCAGCTGTTGACTTGTTTCTTACTCTGTGAACAGCCCTCAGAAGGTACGGTGAGCACACAGAATGTGGCCTGGTGATAGGTCACTGTGTAGTGCCTACTTGTTAAGGAGGTTGGCATTCGTTGTATCTAAACGCCATTTGTTTGGTGTTTTGATCCTGCTGTGACACAAAAGCCACTGATTAATGTTTTAATTGGAGTACTCCCAGATTTGCTTTTAGAAGCTTAAAGATACCTGTGCTTTCCCCTAGTATAAGGATATATGATATTTATCAACTATAAAGGCTCAAAGTCATAGTATTTGCAAATAAAATATTATTCTCTATCTTATTTCCAGTTCCAATCCCCAGTGTCTTCTTCCAGGTTCTGGCTACCAATTTCCAACCCAAAAAGAGTCCAAGGTGTCTGTATGTTTGTCTCTTTCTCTTTCAAACCTTATCCTCAGTAAAAATCCAAGATACAACTCATTGTACCTAACTTAAGAACTTAAGAGGTACAAACTCCGTTGAAAGCAACAAAATAACTAAATATTTCTATTGAGAGAAGAATAGTTATATGGGCAGACTACTAGTAATACTAGTTCATAAGGGATTAGAGCCTTGGACTTTATTGCCCAAACAAGATCTTAAAGAATCCTATTGAGATGCATTGGCAGATATTTGCTGCGTCTCTAGTTTAATGCTAGAGAAGTTAATTAAGAGGGATGATATGGAAGTTTATTCAACACTAAGGGTGAATATCTGGAGTGAAATGAGCTTGCTGACAAAGTGAATGAAAGTGTCTTTAGGAGTTGAGTGTACAAAGGAAAGATGAAGCAACAGATTTGTGGCCCCTGGTAAAGAAATCCAGCCAAGTCTCTGAGTCCAAATTTGTAAGTGGCTTTTGTAAGTTATCAACTGTTTGGCAAGAAGTAGTCCTAGTTGATCACTGGCCCCTTAAAACATTCTCATAACTATTTGAAAGCCTTGATATTATTCAGTGAACACAAAGCAAAATAATTGAGGCTTCAACTTTGGCACTTGCCTCTCTGTCCCTTTGATCTTTGGAAGTCATCCCCTCTCAGAAATGAGAAGCCAGGCTTTAAAAAGCATGACCATGGGGCACTTAAAGGACCAACTCTACAGTTAAGAACACTGTGGAGATTCAAGAACAACCTAAAGTCTAGCTTTAAAAAACTGTCTTCAACTCAAACCAAAAAATTCTGGCAGGGTTTCTCTTGTATCATGTGGTTTCACCTAGTGAAATCTTTCCTAATTAAATAGTTTATTTTAAACACAAATGAAATATATTCTGCTTCCTTTTAATAATGGCAAACTTAAAAAAAACAGAGCCTTTGCTAATTTAGGCTCAAGAACAAAGAATATACCCTGATAACTTTGACTTCTAAATTTGAGTCCTTCAGTTTCATAATCATTTTTTGGGAAACTTGTAAGTTATCCATGTTATGGACCTAAACTACGGGAATTCTGAAATACATAGAAATAGAGAAAGTTTTCAAAGGTATGTTGTTTTTAGGTACAGGGAAATGAACTGGAAGATGAAACAATGGGGTTTTTGTTTATTTTTTTGCTACATTGTTTTATTTTTTTTCCCATTTCTTTCAAATCCATCTTAAAGTTTTTCAGCTCAAAATAGCTTCTTGTGAAGGAGAATCACTCATGTTTTTATATGCCTTATTCACATCTACCTTCGCACATGAAAGGTTAAATACAAGTTAGCAGTGAGGTCCTAGCTATGAAGTTTGGGGTTCCATAGACAAGGCCCATCACTCTAAGGTGGCTCCTGAATCTATTTAGTGTTTTTTTTAATACAAGATTTTATTTTTTTATTACAGTTTACATACTGAAGGGATTTGTTTAGTGTTTTTGATCCTGGTTCATCCAAGAAACATAAATGAAGTGGGACCACTGTTCACAGTCGCCTGTGAATCTTCCATCCAGGGACACTGAGGCAGCAGTAAGACAACTGAGGATGGAGAGTGTGGGCTCTGCAGATTAATCTATGGCGTCTCAAAATGGTGTCCTTCAATGGGAGGGCAGGGCATTCTGTTCAGACGCAGTGGGCAGCATGGTAAACAGCACAGACTCTGGTCATGTGTGGTAGCCTGTCAAGGTGCTAAGCCACTCTGCAGAATGAAGATGATAGGTACCATCTCCTGGCGACACAGTATAGAGCAACAGAGAGGCCCTGAGCTCAGCATGCAGCATCTGTGCAGGGTGACGTCACTGCTGAGCACAGTCATCAATGCTGGGCCTCTGTGTGTACCACAGCACAGTCCAGGAAATGTAAATGACTTTGCCAGTGAGTTTCACAGGTAACTTTACTCACTGAGTGTACCGTGCATTTGACTGTGATCTAAGTATTCTCTGTTACACCTTTCTGTTGAGAACTAAGTCTGAAATTTAGGCAGTGACATTACCTTGTACAGTTAAGGCTTAAAGGCTTATATGGTATAAACACTAAAACTATAGCTGGTGTTCGTCTTCCTCAATCTTGATTAATTTACTGCCCAGGGATGGAGATAAACATGTGGAGGCCTGCATAGTCTTCTTTTTTGAGTGGAAATCTACATTTTAGTTTTTTATTTATTATTTATTAGATGATATAGAGTTACAATTGAGGGGAAACATTATCAAATATTCCAGACCAAATGTATATATACTTAGTTATCTAGGGCTAATGCCATGTCATGGATGCCCAGCTTGGGTTCCCCATGTCTGCATAGTCTTTAGATGGCCACTAGAGACTTTAAATTACCCTTAAGTTCCTACCACATGCTTAATATTGTGCTGAATAAATGATCTCATGTCTTTTATTTGATTTTCACAAAAACCACTAGAGGGTTTTTCTTCATTTTACAGATGGGAAAGCTAAGGCTACAGTGTGAGATTCTAGCCCCCCGCAAGCTTGCTGCCAGCCCCTTTCAGAAGAGAATGTTGTGCTGTGTGAAGGTTAAGCTGGATGTCACATTGAGTTTGCTGAGTCCCCTACTACTAATGTTGGGGAGCTTTAGCAATTTCTCGGGTGTCTCAGATGCCCTTCCAATCTTAGTGGTATATGGAAATATAAAGCTGGCATTACTACTTCAGGACACCGGAGAATAATTAATGTCAAGATGCTAGACATTCCTGAATTTTGACCATCCAATGAAGTGAAAGTAGATTGATGGATTACAAAAAAAAGACAGAATCCCTAAAAGGATTTATAGTAGATAAGTAAAATCATTCCTGAATCTAGGATATTGCGGGGAAAGAAGCTAATAACACAACGAATCCTAATTTCTAAGGCTCTCAGATAGGCAGAGACATGCTTTAGAAGATAGGAAGAATTGCAATTTTCCAAATGAAGGATACAGCTATAACTCCAGAATTGCATCTTAGGTATTCCAGAATCTACCCCATACCTGGGTATTTCTCAATTTACATAAAGGTGCAGGGAGAAAAGGATTTTTTTAAAACAAAACAGTTGACTTTGACTGAACTATATTGCCCTTCTTAATTGTCACATTTGGTACTAAAACGTGATGATTTAAGAGCATGTAATGACTCAAGAGTCCAGGGTACAACAACCAAATCATTGCACTCAGGAGCTTCAGAATTCTAAAGGCACATGTTGGAACACATCTGGTCCTGTAGATAAGCATTTTTCTTTTATTAACGAACTGTACATTTATCTTAAATAAAAGTTTATTTTTGAGATCATTGTTGTAAGCCTTTCCTTTTTCTAGTGAAATTTTATTTTAAAAAGCGTTTGCTCATATCTTTCCCCTTTTCTCTACTGAATCACTAGAGGTGACTCAGTCACCCATTACTGGGAAAGAACAAGGACTACCCGGATCTGACTTCAGACTGAGAGAGAGAGAATCCACTCTCTCGCCACAATTAGAAAGGCTAGTACCCAACCCCAGACAGCAGAGTGCTACCAAATCGCAGTCCCAGCTTCTAGCCCTGCCAGGAAAGAAACAAAGTCAATGCTACTATTACCGAGGAACATCCTTTAGTCCGGATCTTCCTCCCAGTAGCTGGCTGAGAACAGGCTGTACCTGACAAAAGGGAGGGTGCCTGCATGTCACACAAGATGAGCCTTGACAAGCAAGGAGAAGCATCTCACACTTTTCTCTCGTCTGTTCTTACAAGGTCTGTGTTGAAATGCATTTATGATAGGCTAAATCTCTGTGAGCCTTGGAATTATTGCACCTGAGACATCCCCAAGCAATGGTCCCCAGCTGTTTGAATTATATTGAATGATAAACCTAAAAAATGACTCAGGGGATCCAAAGGAGTATAGGAGGAAAATTTGTAAATTGAAGGCAAGAGAAACTTTTTAAAAATCTTTTAAATCTCACTAGTGCTGTACTAGCATCAGAAATGCAAAATCCTTAAGATAAATATCACAAAAGATTTTCAAAAAAATGTATCCTGAAAACTACAAAACATTACTGAGATAAATTAAAGATGACCTAAATACATGGAGAGATATTGTATGTTTGTGGATTGAAAAAAATGTTCTGACCACAATTTTCACAAAACTGATTCATTATAATCCTAAAAAAAAAAAAAATTGCCCGCTCAATAGTGAGTTCTTAGCGAATGAGATAAATTCACCAGCTCCACATGAGGTGGGGGCGGATGTGGATGATCTTCTACTACTTAACTAGCCAAGTTGCTTACTGTCCAAGCTTCTGTTCTCTTCTGAAAATCACACCTACATAGGGTCTTATAAGAGGCAATGCATATAAAGTGGTCTGTTCATGCAAATAATTACTGCTCTTTCTCTCTTGCACACATCAAAAAAACACATGATTCATTTTTAAAAATAAAATTATAATCTTTTATGTTCATTTGGAATCTGATTTTGATTTGCACTATTGTACTAATGTCCCATTTGCAAATGTCCCTTGTTAAATTTCTCCTTGAAATGCTAGCATTGCTTTTTTTTATCCAAAGAAATCAAGAAGATTAATCATCCTGCACCTATTAGCTTTGCAGAAAGGGTAACATGTATGACCTTCTGCTGATTAAAGAGTACAGGTGGTTGGTTTAAGTTCACCAATTATACGAGAGGTCTTTTTAATCAGTGGGGGGAAGACATGCCACACTTTGAACCACTCCAGAAGGTGAGATTAGTATGCTATTTAGATTTATTATGTCCAGCAAATCTGGTTGGCTCATAATCTAGGAAATAGAGAATGCTGAATTTTGGGTCTGAATATCTAATGCTGTAGTGTTTAAGGCAGACAGTAAATTTAAACTTCTTAGTCATTGTTTACATTTTCCTAAATTCATCCATTTACATATAAAATTTACCAAAGATTAGTTCTTTAAATTTGAAAACAAATTTGCCTTTTTAGCCTGATTCCAAATGAATAGGACTGTGGTTTCCTAAGGGGATTTCTAAATGCTAACAGATGATTTTAGATAACTAGACAGCAATTGGCATTCCTCCTCAGGCTTCATAGGACCGAGAACAGTCTCTAAAAGGTTCTAGGACAGATTTACAGTGGACATATCCTAAATTAAGAATGAATTGGAGGAAAATGCAACAATTTCTTCAACTTACAATTAAATTAAGGAAGGATATATAGACCTGTCCCTTCAGATGTCACCCTATCACCCACCTCCGCTTTCTCACACACGTATGCCATATGCAGTGTCATTTCTTCATTCATTGGCTCAGCACCTCCTATGCACCACCATTGTTCTGGATTCTGGGGAACCAGTGAGAACATGGCAGGACAACATACCCCTCATGGTGTCCATTCTAGCTGGAAGCCAGGTACAACACAGACAGTAATATGTCAGGCAGTGATAAGAGTTATGAAAGAAAACAAAACAGGGTACAGGATTAAAGAATGATAAAATGTGCTATTTTAGATAGTATGGCCAATGAAGTCCTCCAGGGAGATGAAATGAGCAAGAAAAATTGGAGGGAAATGAGGGTGAACTCACCCAGGAAGTAGTGAGACAAGTACCTGCGTCAGGAGTGTGCTTGATTCATCTAAGTAAAGCAAGGTGGCATTGTAGATAGGGGTAGTAAAGGCAGAGTAGGAATGGAGAAAGGGACAAGAATCAAACAATCGTGACTTCAAGAGCTGTTGTTAAAACTCAGGAGTTTCTTTTAAGTGGTGGAACAACTTTAGAGGACTAGTAGTAGATTAGTGACATCCAATTTTTTTGGAGTGGGCTGTAGGGTGTAGAGAGCAAAACCAGGATAAGTTCAGAGATGATGGCAGCAGTCCAGGTAGGTGGCGTGACTTGGGCTGGGCTAATGGGACTGGAAGAAAGCTCTAGTCTACATCAAACACACCATGTCAGGGGGATATGGAACAGAGAACGTGGCATTCTAGATAATCTGATGATCCAGGGGAATCCAATGGGCTCTTATCTCTGCTGTGCCCTCTGCCTGCAGATATCAGTATGGCTGCCCACCCCTGCCTAGGGTGGAATGATAGGTACAGCCATAGCATGAGTGGAAAAACTCAACAAGGTTGCCTGGAAACTGGGAGGAAAGCTATGCTACTCCTCCCTAACCAAAGTAAGTTCAAATCTAGCGGAAAAAAAAGAGCCTTCAGGATAAATCCCCACCCACAAAAGTGCAAGGGCTTCAACCTTTCTATCAGTCCCCTCCTTTCTCCAAGAAGCCCTTCCAGTAAGATTTGGGTGGTCCCAGAAGATGTGTTTTCTCTGGACGGAGTGTCTTCTTTTTGAATGTGTTATCTTTAGACAGGGTAACATGTTCTGTCTATCCAATTGCTTTCTATTTCCCTGCTCCCCACTTGGTCCCTAAAAGCATTGAAGAAACATCAAATTTTCTTTCTTAAGAAATTTTAGAATTCTAGCATTTCTAAGTTAAGAGAGACCCTAATCTCACTGAGTCTGCTACTTTTCTGTAGAAGAGATGACGGGCACCAGTTGAGGAAGTGGAATATGGCAGCCTAAAGTTACCCAGGAAAGAGCCCATTCAGCAGACAGTGCCTCAAATCACCCACAGCACAGCAGTGACATGTATCATAAGTCTATGAATTCAGCAACAGCTCAAGATCCTCAAATACAAAAAAAGAGAAATATTACATTAATGTAAACAAGAGCTTTCTAAGACCCAAAATTTTATGGAACTATTTTTTTTTAATAAAGAGATAGGGACAGGGAGGGCGGGGGAGACGGAGACAGAGAGAGAGAGAGAGAGAAAGAGAGAGAGAGAGAGAGGGAGAGAATCAACTTAATTTGCTTTTTCATGTGCCTTTTGTTGCTCCAAGACTTCATTGAGTATGTGGTGCTGGGGTTTGAACTCGCATACACGGATGCCAGGCAAGCACCATAACTGCTGAGCCACCGCTCCAGTCTGAAACTATTTTTTTAATTGGGTTAAGAAGTGAGATAAGTCTCTGAACTGCATCCAGCCATGTCACAGAATAGAAGCTGAGTATTAGCAAATAGCTCATGAAACACAAAGCAGCATCTTCCCAGACATCAGCCCCAGTACCTGGTTCCATTCAGAGAAGCCTGCCTCCATTAAGTCAGGATCTGCCAACCTCCAGAAAGAGGATTCTGAGAATAGAGACTACGTGCAGTTCTCTCTTCCCCTCCTCTGCAGCAGACACTGTGTTCCCAGCACTCAGAACTGTCTCCGTTGTAAGGCAGATAAAGAGTTCAATGGGCTTAATTAATATGCCAATTCAACAGAAGTGGCATGCCAGCTTGTACATAATCCCAATCTCTCAGAAATCCAGGGAAACTGGGGTGGAAGAAGACTACTTAAGCAGATGGGAGAAGGCAACTGGTAGGAGGGCTGCACTCGAATCTCTCAATGAAGCGGGAGGCCAAGGGCGGGAGGAGTGCCTTTGTGTGAGGTGGGTGAACGGCAAAATTTTGCTGAAACTCTTTAGTAGACAAATAAGGAAAACTAGAGACTCAGAGGCTTGGATGCATTAAGCAAGGAGAGAAGAAAAAAAAAAAAAAACCAACATAGAGGCCAAGCATCTCTGGCTGCAGGGACCACTACCCAGTGACTGCGCTGATAGTTCAGCACAGAGTGAAGAACACACACAAACACAGGAAGGACAAATTGGCATAAAGGATCCTACTATCAGAAGGGCCCCCAATCCTCGGCTGAACCCATGGCCTGCATTAGCGCACATACCTTAGATGGGCCTCCATGCTGGCCATGGAAAGCGGGGGAGATCACCATTTTAAGAGGGTGGGTGGTACAGGCAGCTGCTCCAGGAGCCATGAGTTTGTGTCAGAGGCTGGCGCAGGAGTCCTGTGACCTGACTGCCTCATGCCTATGAGTTCAAGAGGGAGATGGTCCTAGAAGCCACACACCTTCTGGGCAGGAGTACCTCTCAGGCACCATGAATCTGGGGTAGAGATGGCCTCAGGAGCCATGTATGTTTTGGGCTCGTGAGGGCCTCAGCACCCCCAAGTTCCAAGGGGCATCTGCCCCAGGTGCCAGGAGTTCAGGGCAGTCATGCACCCTGCGATCAGTGAGCTCTCCTCACAGCTGCCCTGGGATACACAAGATTTCCAGTGGCTGCTGGGGCCGTAGCTGAAATGGGACAGGTGTCTTGGCAGGCAGTCACCAAAACATCCAGGATCTCAACCCAGGAAAGCCAAAAGGCGGTATTCAGCAGTGCCAGTGAAGAACTGCACCCCCTCCACATGACAAGAATACTGGGAGGATTCCTGGGAATCTGACTTCCAGCTGAGAACAGCAAAAGCTAGGCCCTTCAGCAACCTCACCCTGGAAGTGCCTCCATCCAGAAACCAGAAGTGATCATCAGGCCACACTGTCTATTTGGACCTTCTCAGTGGAAATAACCTATAATCCTCACAAGTTTTCTACTAAGACCTTGTTTTTTTATTTGGTTGTTTGTTTTGTTTTGTTTTCTCTGTTTCTTTGTTTTTCGTTTCTTATTTCCTTTGGTTGGTTTGTTTTGCTGTGGTTTATTTTTGGTTTTGTTTGTGTTCTTGCAGATCAGCACATTTCGGTTTGTGCTGCATAGCTGTGAGCTTCTCTGCTACCCACTTCTTCGCTTTTTTCCAGCAATAGCTAAACATTATTTCTCTCTCTTTCACCCTCCCCTAAAGTCATTACCTCAGTCTCTTCCTCTTTCTTTTTTTTTTTATTAGAATATCCTACATCACCTCCACTCTCAAGATGCTCTCACTCCAAAATCAAGTTCCTCTCTACTTTCCTATCCATCTCTTTTGCTCTCAAGTCTGTTTTTCCTTACCTAGGGAGGTCCTGGAAATCTGAAATGAATGCCAAACTTGAAAATGGGCGCTTGCTTTTAAAATGGGTATATTCTGACAGTTATAGTTCGGCAGAAGATAGTTGGTAATCCTTTTACTCCTCTCATAGGTGGTAATTAACATTGTCACAGGTTTGGAAGGAAAAAGTAACCAGTTCAAAGCTGTCTATTTTATGAATTTGCTGTACATATTGACTCTTTTCCCTTATCTCATGAGGTGTTGGAAATTGTAAAGGTCAATAGCAATTCACAGTTTGGGGAGATAGCTGTTGAACTGTCCCATTCAAATTGTACCCCAGGCCAAGAAGAAAATAAAAACCCCACAATCCATCAACAAAGTCCCAAAGTTAAATAACCAGTGAGAGGTCCCACTCCCTGACACTGAAAATGAGGAAAAAGGGAATCAATTCTCCTCCTCAAACCCACAACTCTCCAGCCAAAGAGTCAATCGATAAGAACCTGGATGAAAACTTAGAAGAAAGTAACAACAACCTGATTATTTAAATGTCAAAGAATTTAAAGAAGATTTAAGGAAGAAAATAAAAGAGCAATTACAGGAGCTGAAACACCATTTTTATAAAGAATTAGAAACACTGAAAAAGCACATGGAAGAACTCAGAATTGACCAATCAAAATAAAAGCTCAATGGAAGATATTAACATCAGGGCAAACTTTGTAGAAACTAAAATTTCAGCTCTTGGAGAAAGAACATTGGAAAATGAATACAGGCTGAGTAATCTTGAATACATGGAGGATAGACAAGAAAAAAAGGCTTATTGATCATGATCAGAATTTCCAAGAAGTATGGGATGAAATCATAAGAAATAACCTGAAAGTGATCGGCATAGGGGAGAACATGGAGCAACAAACGAATGGCGTAAAGAACCCTCTAACGTGATAATCATGAAAATTTCCCTCAGGTCAGAAAATAATGAAATATTCATATACAAGAAGCTGATAGGACCCCAAATCAACTCGACAAATGAGAAACTCACTGAGATACATCATATTCGCAGTGAATAACAAAGAGAACAAGAAAAGAATATTAAAAGCAGTAAGATAAAAACACCAAGTCACATTCAGAGGCAAATCAATAAGAATCACTGTGGATTTCTCAAATCAGGCTATAAAGGAAAGGAGAACGTGGAATGAAAATTTTCAAATATTGAAAGAAAATAATTGTCAACCAAAAATACTATACACAGCAATTTGATGAGGAAATAAAAAGCTTTCCAAGATAAGAACAAACTAGCAACATACATCAACACAAAACAAGCACTACAGAGAATACTAAAAGACAAACTTCAAACAGAGGAACACTCAAACAACTCCCAAAGCTCACAGTCAGAAGAAAACCAATGAAAGCATAATTCACTAAAAAATAGCCAAGATGGCACAAAATACAGCAAATGTCACAATACCGGAGAACCAAAATTTCATATCTATTCTAACACTGAATGTGAATGGACTTAATGCCCAATCAGACTTAGCAGACTGGATCAAAAAATAAAATCCAACAATATGCTACGTATAGGAGGCTCAACACAGCCAAAGATAGCCGCAGGTTGAAGTTAAAAGGTTGGAAAGAAACCTATCACACTTATGGCCCAGAAAAGGAAGCCAGTGTCATGATACTCATATCTGACAAAGTAGTTTTCAACCAAAATTAGTCAGAAGAGACAAAGAAGGCCACTACATCTTAGTTAGGGGAACACTATATCAAGAAGACGAAAACATAGTAAGCATTTATGCACCAAACTCCTACACTCCCAAATATGTTGAAAAATTACTCCATGACATTAAACCACTTATAGATCACAACACAATAATATTGGGGACTTTCATATACCATTATCAACAACAAATAGATTGTTAAAACAAAAAATCAACAAGGATGTCTCCAGCCTAAGCAACTCTATAAAAAAAATGGACCTAACAGACATCTACAGAATATTCTATCCCAAATCAGCTAAGTTTAGTTTCTTTTCAGCAGCTCATGGATCCTTTTCCAAAATAGATCATATCTTAGTCCACAAAGGAAATCTTAGCAAATACAAAAAAAGTTGATATAATATCACATATCTTATCAGACCACAATGATATGATCCTAGCAAATAACAGCAAGAAAAATAACAGAAAGGACATAAATACATGGGGATTGAATAATACCCTCTTAAATGAAGAATGGACCAGAGAGGAAATGAGAACAAAAATCAAGAAATTCTTCAAAATGAATGAAAATGAAGGCATAACATGTCATAACCTCTGGGACAGTATGAAAGCATTCTTAAGAAGTAAATTTATAGCACTTAATGCCTTCAGTTAAAATCAGGAGAGAGCCCAAATTAATAAATTTATACTATACCTCAAATCTTTACAAAAAGAACAATTTAATTCCAAATCCAATAGAAGATGGGAAATAATAAAGATCAGAGCTGAAATAAATGAAATTCCAAACAAAAAATTACAAAGAATCAACAGAACAAAAAGGTGGTTCTTCAAAAACATAAATAAAATTGACAGACGCCCTAGTCAACCTCGCCAAAAGAATGAAATGAAGCAAATCAACAAAAATCAGAAACAAAAATGCAGACATCACCAATGACACATCTGAAATTCAGAGGATCGTCAGAAACTATTTTGAAAAACTATACTTCTCCACGTTGGAGAATCTGGAGTACATGGAAAAATACCTAGCAAATATGACATTCTCAAACTGACACAGGAAGATATTGAACAACTCAACAGACCAATATCAGGTAGTGAAATTTAAATAGCAATCAAAGCCCTTTCACAAAAGAAAAGCCCAGGACCTGATATACTCTCAGCAGAGTTCTACCAGACGTTTACAGAAGAATTAACACCTCTCCTTAATAAGCTATTCCATGAAATTCAAAGAGATGGAACTTTCTCAAACATTTTTTATGAGGCAACCATAAGCCTGATACTAAAACCCAACAAAGACACATTAAGTTAAAAAAAAAAAAAAAAGGGGGTTGAAATTGGGAAATAGACAATAGAAACATGTAATACACAATTTTGGATTGCTTATATTTTCTACACTGTGAACCCTTTTACCTCCCTGGTCTGTTGTACACGCTAACACCTTATGTGAGTGATTGGATGAAAATCATAGAAAGAAGTCCAGTACTAGCCTTGGGTCACTGGGTCAGCAAAACAGGTAAAGGAGTTATAGAGTAACCCAATCAC